>VYZT01038349.1:28845-91421 GCA_013400735.1 Pomatostomus ruficeps | reverse complement strand
GCGCGTCCCGGTTTCCCCGCGTCTGTCCCCTGTTTACCGGCGCGGTCGCTTTTGTTCCCGAGCCCCCCCCACGGCCGCTCCCGGGATGCCATTGCCAGCGCCGCGCCGGGCCCTCGGTTGCTGTAGAAACAGGAGGCGCTCTCCCTCCGGTTACATTTATCAGGATTTTTTTAGTCAAAAAAGCCCAGTCAGGCGCTGATGTTTCGTTTTAAAGGTCTGAGAGAGGACGCGTTGGCCGTCCCTTTGCTGTTTCACCTTGTTATTTTGTGAACACCCACGTTTTTCTGCTCCGATTTGGAGTAGGAAACCAGCTCGTCTTTTGTGTCTTGGGAAAGGCGATACATCTTCTCATTAGGGAAGATGTAAAAGTCGAGGCAGAGCTGTAAGGCGCTGGCACAGAGAAGGTAAGCCCGGCTGTGCTTTCTGAGGGGAGATGGCTTGCAGTGTCTGTCCTGCTAGCCGTGAAAAGCCAAGGATTCAGTTTGGAAAAGAGAATATGAAATACAGCGTCTCTACTTCCATTCTACAGTGAGGTCCTCTTTTCTCCACAAAAGAACGATGCTGGGAGAAGAGCTACATAGAAGCACTGCAGTATTGTGCAAGGCTTGTCAGGGTTTGTGAGACCAAATAGATGGTGGATGTCAGCATCACTATTCAGCAGGCAGAACTGTATATTGATTCATATAAATCTCGGTGGCCAAGAGGGTAAAAACTTCAGTGCTGCTTACAGCTGATGCAATTTCTTGGATAAAAAACCTGCTATGGGGAGCTTCTGGGTCAGTGGAGAATATAACAGCCCATGACTCTTTTATACAGAGGAAAGAAGGGTCTCTGCTGCAGGAACTCACAGGCATGGAATTTGGGTTGTTGAGCTGCCATCATTAGTGCCGAGGTGACTCTTCAGAAGCCCCAGCTAAATGCTTTAGAAGTCAGATTTGTTCCTTGTATTTGAAGTCCTAAATCTCTTTTTCTCAGGTTCAACTTTTGATATTCAGTCTGTCTTAAACCCCCAGAAATAGCCACCATTGCTGCTTGCAGTTGGGAAATGAATCTTTCTGTCAATTACCATCCTCACTTTCTGGGTCCCTGGAGGGCACCCGTCTTTGACTGGCAGCCTGGTTTGCACAATCCCTCACCTGGCTTGCTCATGACCAGAAGAGGTTTATGGGGTGGTTGTGTTTTGTGTAGTTTCCTTTGGGAAGCACTACACCTCTTGCCTCCCTATTCCTGGTTGTGTTCATGATTTCATGGTTTATCTTGGCCAGTTTGATGATCAGGGAGACAAGGAGAGCCTGTGGGAGCTGTGTGGCCAGTATGCACAGCCTGTGGTCTACTTTCAAGCCTTTTAGGTCCTGTACTGTGCAGGCAGGTGGGCTTTCTTTTTCTGTTTTGCCTTTCCAAGAAGACAATTTGAAATAACCTCTGATTTCACTGTGCCTAATTACAAAAATCCCCAAGGCTGGAGGCAAAGGACAGAATTACCAATTCAGCCCTCCATCCTCTGAGGTATTTTTTCCTAGTGGAGATTAAACAGATACTAGATAATAAACAGGTCTCAACGACTTTGCAGCTTGATGCCTTTCCTTCTGAAAGTGAGAGCCTCTCATTCCTTGACATCGTTATTTTTAACAGCCACCCTAAAGCAGACCACAGAGCTTTTACAGGAGTTTGGTGGGTGGTTTTTACAAGGGCTCCACAGCAGGGAGTGAGCGCATTGGCTCCAGCTGTCCCAGACACTGAGTGCCACTCTCGCATCTGGCTGCTGCCAGGTCTGCTCCCCTCAGAGGCGGTGAGAAATGTGAAAATACACGCTCTCCTGCAGAATATGTCAGACAAATTAGCTAGCTGTCATGCTGGTGACCTGTTTCTGAGGTTCCTCTGAGAGACTCAGGGTAGATGAAAAAGTGTGGCTGTTGCTGAAGTTGACAAACCCAGCTCGCTTCAGCATGCAAGGAGCCACCCAGTGAAGTTGTATCGGAAGGAAGAAGCGTCACTCAGACACGTCCCTCACCCTCCCCAGTTCTCCACGTCTCTTTCCCTGTGCAGATCAGCTGTGAGACTGCCTTTCTGTGGGTGCTGGCTGCCAGCCAGCCTCCGGAGCAGGGCTGGCATGCTGGCAAACTCGGATGGCGGGTATGAGTGTAGTGTCAGGTAGTGCAGGGATGTGTGTACACTGAAGGGTGTAGATGGAGGAGCTGCAGCCTTCCATGCATCCTTCCGTGGTTTTCTTTCTCGTCCCAAGCTTTCCTGGGACTCGGGAAGCTTCCCAGTGATCCTGTGCAAGCTCTTGCACTGCTCTGCTCCACGTTCCCCACCGCTGCTCCCCATGGATAAGCTGCGGGAACAAGTGTGCTGAGAGTGGGATGCCAGTGCTGGCTGTGACCTCCGTGATGTCTGGCAGGAAGCCGGCAGCTTCCCATGACTCACCACTGCCTCCTTGGCTTTTTACCTTCTCCTCCCCCAAGACATCCACCTCTCGTTGTGTTCTCCCCGGGGGGAGGCCGGGTACAAACCCTCCCTCTGTTCAGGGCTGCTTTCCTCCTTCCCTTCCCACCCCCGGAGGCAGCTGATGCAGCACGGTTTGCAAAGTGGAGCTGAAATGCCACTGTGCCACCTAGAAAACAGCTGTTCAAGCCAAGCTGCCTGCTCGGCAGGGCTCATTTCCATTGGTAATTTATTGACGTTTGTCCAGCTGTACATAATAGACAATGGGAAAACGCTGCCAAGGAAGGCTCAGCTGGTTGTTTACTCAGGATTATCTGTGCTGCTCTGTTCCCGTTGTCTCCCGCACCGGCACCTTGAGGCCCGTGCTGCAGCTTCCCACACCCCACGTGGAGCTAGGGTTGCACAAGGGATCCCAAACAGCACTCTGGGTGGTGCAGAACTGGGGATTTGAATTGGTGCTGAACTGAGAATTGGGTTATCTTTCAAGGGATGTACAGATAAGCTGGTTAAAACATAGGCTTTCGGGGCCATCCCAATGTCTTTGTGGAATTTGATTTCAGTCCAAGCTGAACAAAAACAATGAAATTACTCATGTCAAAATTTTCCATGAGCTGGGAGCTGCCTTGACCCAAGAGGCAGCAGATGGTGTGTGCGAGGCACCGAGCAGTCCTGGGCTGTGCCCATGGGACAGCCATGTAACCGGCCGGGTGGATTTGGAATGTCCCTTGCTGCGGCAGCCCGGGCTCACTGGGAGCTCTCTTGCCTTGCTCTTTGCCAGCCTGACTCATGGTTTGGTGCAGGGGTGCGTAGAGAAGACCCTGCTGCCTGTCTTCCCCCTGGGGAAGCTCAGCACAGCAGAGGTTTGAAGGGGAGGCATCACCCTTCTCTCCAGGCTCCCATGAGGAACTGAAGCAGGGTGGGAGCACCTCGCTGCCAGTGGGGCTGGCTGGGCCAAGCATGCGGATTTCCCAGGAATGAACTTCTGCAAAGGGGTGCTTGTGGCCAGCTGGGGCTGTGGCTGTGGTTCGTTGATGTCCTCTTGGGCTGGACATACTGCACCACCTTCCAGAGCCTGCTTGGGAAGAAACTGTGCATGGCTCATCCCTGAGGATAGTAATGTGCCATTAAATGATGATTCGTAACCAGGAACCTCCTTGCACCAGCCATGTCCACTCTGTGGCGGTCCCAGTGAGGTTTATCTGTTTGATTTAGGAAAGCAAACTAAAAAGCTCTGAAATCTTTGTACAGAGGGAAATATGAGCATGTTTCACTGCAGGGCCTGATGCTAACAGCTGCTTGAAGTTTCTTTTGGTGGGCTCATGATAGCTTCTTAAAGACTCCATCTGGAGGGGATCACGTGATTTTCTCAGATTTTGTTTGAAAAAAGGTGCTTTTTAGTCTTCACCGAGGGCTTGTGAGGAAGTGCTTGAAGTAGCCAAATTAATTTTAGGAAATAGAGCCGCTGCAAAAAAGATTAAGCTGTTTACCTGCTTTAAAACCTTTTATTTCAGGCTGCAGAAAAAACTTTAACAACTTGTGCAAGCATGGCCACTCAGAAATCCCAAATCACCGGGATGTGTTTGGCAGAGCTGCTTGAGTAGATGTCAGTTCATGTGCTGCTGTGCCTTGCCAGAGCCTGGGCTTGAGAAGGAGGATAGCCTAGCCCTAATGCTGGTCATGTGGGAAAGGAGACTTGTTGCTGTTGTTCTAGCAGTGTTTAGGAGATGTTTTAGTGTTCCTGAGAGCGCCAGATTGTTGATGTTCAGCCGTGGCGGGCCCTGTGCCATGCTTATCCACAGCTTTGCCCTGTGCACGAGTGCTGGCTGTCTGGGAGCGCAGACGGAGCAGTGGTGCTGCCCAGCTGCACCCCTGCTGAGATGCAAGCCGCTCCAAGACAAGTCTGGATCCTGCCTGGGATGCCTGGATCCCTTCAATGAAAGAGATTAAAGCAATTGTGGTCTTAGCACTTTGGGTTATCGCCTCTTTCTCAGGCTGCCTGGTGGGTAGCACGCCTATGTAATGAGGCACACGTTGCTGTTGTGCACTGCAGATGCAAGTTTTATTGATCCTGAATGATTCCAGAGTCTTGGATATTCTTGAGTGCCACCTGCTGGCTTTCTGGTTATTAACTGGTTTTAGTCCCGAACCATTTCTATGCACAGCGTTTGAAACTCTGCACAGATAGCTGTAAATAAGAAAATCCTAACACCAGGGAAACTCCCCTTGGTACCTCTGTGGATGAAGGAGAGTAGAAGTATTGTCTCTGTTTCACACACAGTGAAATGGAGACATTTGATGGAAACTTCTCTGTCACTCCTGCTGCCACTCTGGAGAGTGGTTATGCTCCTCTGTGGCATGGACAGTGGTTATGCTCAGGGGATTTCTGTAGGCAAGGTTTTGGGTCAGGAAACAGAGAACAAATGCATTTATCCTGGATGCTTGGTGGAAAGGGGTTAATGAACAGAAGGACCTTCCCTCACCTTACTCTCATGGGTGAGCTCCTGTCTGCTGCCTCCCAGAAGTGTCCCAGCCATGAGCAGGGAGCAGCTCTGGGACATTTCTGTGGAATAGAAGAGTCTGGCTTTGTTGTCCATCAGCTCCCAGCTCCACCATGCTTTCAGCAGTTCAAGAGAGCAGCTGGTCCACTAGATGAGGAGTGGAGAAGAGGTGGGGCATCAGAATAGTAATTCTATCTCTGAGATGCACATCTGCACAGGGGGTAGCCCTGCTTGCCTCCAGAGAAGTTTTGGACTGGTTTTTCTTCCACTGGCCCATTTGAAAGCATAGTTATACAGCTGTCACTCTTAATAACCAAGTTCTTGGCTTGTTCCTTCCCTCCTGGCATCAAGAGCTGAGCTCCCATCATCTCTGACAAGAACAAAGTCTTTTCTCAAACAGTGTTTTTCTCCTTAAAAATGGGCCAAGCCCCAGAGATGGAGGTGGCTGTAATACATCTGGGAATGGTCTGAGCTCCGTGTCCATGGTAAAACTGGGAACACACCCTCACACAATGCACAGATAGAATGGCATCACGAAATCACTTGGATTGGAAAAGACCTCTAAGATCATCAAAACCAACCATTAACCTACACTGCCAAGTCCACCAGTAAACCATGTCCCTAAGCACCAGAACTGCACATCTCTTAAATCCACCTAGGGATGGAGACTCCAACACTTCCCTGGGCAGCCTGTTCATGGAACAGCTATGGATGGAGATAATCACACAAAAGTGTTGCTGGGTCTGTTCCATAATCCTGCTCTGAGGTGATCTCCTGTTGAGGGACACTCCTGCCTCTCAGATGTTTCTCCTTTTCCCCATTGTTCACTCCTCTCTTGTTTTAACTGTTGCTGGAGGTGGCTTCCTGAGGTCTTGTCTGTCATGATGTTCAGCTGTAAGGATGTGTTTTTGTTCCTGATCCTGCTTTAATCCCTGTGCATTGGTGGTTCTCTTGTGTTGTTTCCCTCTGTCCTGTGTGCTGCACGTCATGTGGTCACTACGAGCATGGCAAAGGAATGGGGAAAAAATTCTGTGTGTGTGCAGAGCCCTGGGCGCATGCGATGGTCTTTTGGTCCTGTTGCTCTCAGGAGTGGGTTCAAGGCACTCCTGAAGAGTTCCTGCAGTGGGAATGGAGGAGTGAGCAGGGAAGCTGTTTGTGCTTGGACATCGGGGTGTTCCCCCACACAAAGCACTGCTGGGCTGCTCTGACCCGTACTCCAGGAGAACCTCAAGCACTCTTCCCCTTTGATCCATGTGATGAGGACAGAGGTGACAGCTGGATCCAGCAAAGGCAGAAATCCCTGTCTGAATTTTCAGGATTGTTGGTATTTGGGCTGCTCCCTGACATCGTGGGCTTGGGAGAGGCATCTCTATGAAGCAGCCCCGTGAAGGGAAGGTTTGTTGGCACCTCCAGAGCTGGCTGTGGCAAATACACAAAAGCCCAAACAAAGGCCACAAAAGCATAAAGTGCCTTCTTTAGCCATGGTCCATCTGTCCCTGAGCTGGTGCAGGCAGCTCTGGGGAGTCATCTGGGATTTCTGGCTCTAGCTTTTTATTTTTGGTTACATAGGCAGGTGGGGATGGTGGTATACAGGCTCTGAGGAGTTTCAGTGGATGAGTCAGGATGGACTTTTCTGCAGGAGAAGTCTCCAGGGGCTTATTGTATTGAATTTAATGTGGTTCCTCATCTCTGCCACTCCACCTACCCTCCCTGCAGTCACAGTTGTACTTGTAACTAACACTGATGTTATAATCAAAGCCGAGCAATTTCTTGTAATCAGATTTTATTTTTGCCATGTAGGCTAACAATAAAATGTGCTGCCCCAGTGGAGAGCTGAAACATTAACAATTACTGTGCTAAGTAAAGCAAAGCTGATGTGAAACAGAGGGGAAGGCTGTTTGTGATGCTGGCATCGGGAATCCTGTGTGCCTGCCATCCCTCTTGTGCAGGGACCTCAACAGCAGGGGATGGGGATTTCGGGAGGATCTTTCTCAACACATTTTTGGACAGTGGCTTCTTAGATAATGTTCTGGGTGCTAGAGCTCACTGGAGGAGCAGAGCTGGGCTGGGGCAGGGCTGTTTGTGCTGGAGGGATGCAGTGAGGAGTCATTGGGGGAGCGTGGGGAGCGAACATCTGGTGAGTGCCCCTGGGGAGCATCAGGCCACCCACCACACTGGAGACAAAGGTCCTCTCCTCTGCCCTGGCACCATCCTCTAACCTGACAGCTCTGGCTAACTGACCTGCTGGGGGCACGGGGCTTGCGCCTTCTAATTTTAATGAGGTTTAGCGCTTGCAGCCCGGCTCTGAGGCTCAAAGTGCCAGGAGTGAAATTTGGAAGTGGCCATTTTTTGCAACAGATTTTTCTCTGAGCTCTGTTTGGTTTTGGAAGGGAGAGGAAAAGGTGTAGCAGCTGATAGAGTACAAGTGGAGTGGACACAAAGCATCTAGGCAAGGTGCAGTGATACAGAAGGAAACCATCTGGACCGTGAAGTCCTGAAAAGTCAAACCCATCAGACCTCTGCTTCGGTGGTCACTGGGAGGGCACTGGGTCAGAGCAGGGCATTCCCCTGTCATGTACCTGTTTCTGCACAGGGCAAGCTTTGGCTTTGTCCCTCTTTGGACAGGAATGCTCAACAATAACTAAACAATAACTAAACCTTCTTCCTTGGAGCAGAGCTGCCTGCTGAACACAAGGCTCTGGCGTGGCGTGCTGATGCCTTACCCGTGCTATTTCTCTACTCTGTCCTTGAAAAATAGTGGTAAAATTGGCATTAATTCTATCTTGGCATTTATAGAGCACTTAAAACCCACCAGAGCCCGAGTCAATGTGCGGATTGAGGACAGCAGTGAGGTCACTGGGAGAGAAGTGAAATCTGCCCATGGTTTTGTGATGACGCAGGACCCAGCTGAGCTGAGATAGGCTACACATAAGCATCAAAAATTTCAGAGAAACCAAAGCATCTTTCAGCCTTCTCTTTTGATCTAAAAATATGTGTATAAGCTGTTCAACATCTTAAGGCAATCTTCAGTTGCTGGTGAGTTCAGGGAATCTGTATTTCCTTCCTAGGGGGGTTCTAACATTGGCTGGAATAATTGCTGTCAGCTATGATTTCCATTGCTCTATTGGCCTTATTTATGTCGCATTGGCTGCAGTTGTCAATATGAACATTTCTGCTATTCCAATTGGAATAAAGCCTTTTGTATACTCAGCCAAAAGTGCTGACTCTGGGGAATGTTCCTGAAAATGCATGCACAGGCATGTGCATCCATGCAGAGGCAGCCTGGATTTCATGAGCTGGTGATGGCAGGGCCAAGGAGATGTGATAGATGGCTTCTCCTGGAACTCCACCACAGTACAGAGGGGCGGGAGCAGGGCATCATCAGAAATCATCTTCTCTGCAGCTCTGAAACTCCGCTTCCCCTTTGCCTTTTTATGTGCTTCCTCTTATCTCTTTCTCTCTTGGCTCAATTTAGAGTAGCTCAGAGGATGTGTAGATCTAATTTTAGATGAAACTTTCTGGCCTGGGATTTCACATGTTTGGTCTCCACAGGAAAGCAGGGCTCCCCATGAGAGCTGGCAGGACCTGCATGGAGGGTGGCCCAGAAAATTGGTGCTGCTGCATGCCAGTGCTTTTTAATTCTCATTTGCTTGTTTGAATCCAGCCCAAGGAGCTTTTGATGCCAGCCTTTGATAGTTAGCAGGGCTCAGTGAGCAGAGGGTTGGCTAGCAGGGCAGCATTTCCTTCCCAGAGACCCTAGGGCCAGAGCACTAATTCAGCGTTGCTTCTTGGCAGCAATTTAGGGACTAAGGTGAAAATTTCTTCCTCCTTAATAAATGTAGTTCCAGGTCAGGAAGTAAGGGGTTTTTTAGTAGGATGCTGTGGGTTAAATGATGTGGTACCGCTCCCTGGTGTCTCTTTGCTGTGGAGGAAGAGATCTCCAAGGTTTCCCTGGAGTTTAGCAGTAGAGATATGTACTGGGGACTTGATATCTAATCTATGTCTAAGGATGCTGCATGTTGACCCTGGCCCTCCCACCGGTGCAGTGCGTGACATCGACCAGCATTTTTAACTGAGGTGTTTGGAAGGACTGCTGGTCTGATTTGGGGTAGGATAACTTTTTCATTCTGAGGGCAGACATGGCATTTTAAGAAAATGTATCCCCAAACTTGGCATTATCTAATGAAAGCATAAAAAAGCATACGAGGCACCACAAAATTATCAGTTGCATTTCTGGTCTGAGCCCTGATGTTGAATCAGAAGAGAATCTTCTACTGCTGTGTGTAGTGAAGTGGAGGATCTCTGAGGAGTTCAGAAGAGACCAGGCATGGTCCAGCTACTGAAATGGGTGACAGTGCTGCCCTGAATTTCAGTGGGAATGGAGTTAGGCACCACTCAGCACTACTGGAAGTACTTTCCCTGGTTTGGTCATATTAGTTGTAAATCTGCCACCTAATAACAGCAAAACCCCACAAGTGACGAGGAGAAGGCAGATACAGGATATGCAGTTGTAATTTAATTTTTGGAAAGAAAAGAATCACCACTGGAAGTTACAGGAGTGTTACATATTTATGGCAGTTAGTCAGCTTTGCATGTTCGTGCTTGAGCAACTTGCTGTTTGTATATCTCATGCAGTTCTTGCAGCCTTATGGAAAACTTTGGGTTTTACTCGTTTGGTTAGTAAAATTCCCTAACAAACAATTTATATCTGACTGAATAAGCACAGGATGCTGATGTGGAAATGGACAAAAGTTGCATGTCCTTCCCTGTTATTTTTAGTTCTCAAATAGGGTTTTTTTTTTAATACAAATGAGTCAAGTTGTGGTATCCTTTTATATATAGGGCAGAAAAAAATGGCATGTGCTAAGACGAAAATTTCTTGGCAGCTTGCTTGAGACTCTGCTGGCTACTGTGGAGAGAGAATTTTCACCAAATGGTGTCATGTCATGAGATGTCTTCATCATGAACAGCACGTTAAGGTCAGCTGTCTCCAGCTGCTCTCTTGTTAAAGATGTCTACAGGTGAAGCACAGCCCTCACATTTGTTAATTTTATTTCCCCAAGCAAAAGACATGCTTTCTTTGCCATTAGTGTGATTAGAATTCGCTTCTTAAGGAATTAGTCCCTCCTGTATCCCCTCCTTGCCTCCTGGTCCTTGAACTACTGGAGACAGTGTGTGTTTGTAAAAATGTATGAGCCTTTGCTGAAGGCTCATACTTCAGGCTGGGGCTGGGAATGTCGTCACCCAGCAGTGGGACCTCCATCAGAACAGAGTGCTGTGTGCTTCTGAAGCTGTCCCCAAAAAAGATGACAGTAGAAGAGCTGAGGTTTTTCCAAAATAGCAACTGGAGGGTGAAGACACCACTCAAGGAGCAGCTCCCTGAGCACGTACAAAATAATGCTGCGGGTTGGTTGTGAGCAGGGCTTTGCATCAGGGGGTTGGCAGGAGGGGACAGCAGCCAGCACGGGCATAAATGGGGCTGATGTCCTCAGAACAAGACATAAAACCAAGACCCTGACCCTTGGTGGCTATCCTGACCCAAGGTCTGTCACCCTCCTGGTCAAAGCAAGTGGGATAACAACTCTGGGACAGCCTCCAGTAATTACTGGCCTTGGTAATTGCTTTTCACATACTCTTTTTGCAAAATGCCATGTCTTGATGTCCACTCCACTTGAAGTGTTCAGGCAGTGCTAGTGCAGCAGTAACTGGGCTGTGTTGTCTTTTTTTCCCTTTTTAATCTTTTTAAATTCTTTTGCCTCTTCTGAATAGCAAGTCCCCTTACCCCTGTTAGAAGACAGTATGGGGCTAGGTGAGCCGCTGTTCTGATCTCACAAGGCCTGTCATCTGTCTTGTTTGAAGGAGTAAGCACTTTTCCCTCACGTGTTTTTCCCTATTGTTGGTACTGGAGAGACATTGGTGGTCTGGGAGTTTCTGCCCTGCTTGCTGGCACTTGATGTGATACACCCCGCTGCTGGCTGATGTAAGGTGTGTCATCACTTGACTTAAAACCAAGTCTGCTTCAGGACCAGAAAAACTTTTTTTACATGCTGTAACATGCAAAAAAGCTCAGAGTTTCACAGAACTTGCCTAGTCCCTAAGTGTGTTTGGAAAATAGGGCTGTGGTGGGATCTGGGTTTGGAGCAACTCACGTAGACCACACTGTGAGGATGATGGCTCTCCAGACCTGTGCCAGGTTCAGAGTAGTCACCTTACTGTGGTTGAATGCAGTGTTCAAATCCCTGTGAAGGGACTGGGAGCCACGTGGGAGAGAGATGCCAGCAGTGGGACTGGCAAGGGCTGATTCCCTTCCCTGCTCCCAGCCCTGCTGTCCCTCCTCTCCGTGCCACCCATGCACAGGGATTGCAGCCACTGGGTGTGAGTTGGTGCCAGGCTCCATGTGCTGCCACCCCATGGGAACAACTGTGTGGCATTATTCTTTAGTTTAAAGATGGCTTGTGTATTGACAGTAGTGCTATTGTGAACGTGCAGTTGATTTTGTTTCACTGCTCCTATTTTCCTGTCTGATGTTCTGTCCCTCTGAGATAATCATGATTTGCTCCATCTACCTAGGTTATGTTTGGCATTGGTAATGTGTGGATATTTGCTATCCCACAGTGTCTCCTTGTCATCTGTGCTGAACAAGGATGTCCAGTCATCTCCTCGCTTCCAGGAGTCAGCATTGTCTGCTCAGATACCCACAGTGAACCCAGTCCTTGTTGAGCATCTTCTTTTGGTTGATTTGTTTTTTTTAATAATGAGATAAAAGTAAAAATCAGTCTGGAATATGCTGGATTCACAAACAATAAATACATATCATTCTAATGTATGCCAGATTTCAGAAACAGGAGAAGTTCTAATTTTGATATTCAGCGTAAAACAGAATGGAAATTTTTGGGGGGCAAGATCTGCTCCAATTTAAGCAACAACTTAGAGCAGAGGATGACTTCCTGATGCCTGTGAAGTAGATACAGAATGTGGCAATATCTCCCCATCTCTTCATAAGGGGCCAGTTCCCTGGACACAGAGATTTTCAGAAGAGCTTGGCACTGGGCTTAATAAAGATCTGGAAATCCAGCTATGGGCATAATGAGTTGTTCTGAAAAAGGTGGCTCAAATGTTTCATGCTGTTGATTTCTCATGCATTTTTAACTTATTTGCCTGGTATAGTTTTCATTGCTTCTGTCTGACAGTGAGATGATACCTCTGTGACTGCTGTTCAAAATCACACTGGTGTCTTGCTGCCTTATCGTATGGCCCACTGGGAATATTTTATGAACTGTTGGTGATCCTTCTTTCAGGCTTCTGCTTCCCCAGGCTCCTCATCCTCATTGCAGATCCCCATCTCCAATTACTGCTCCCCAAACTACATTACTTTGCTCTGGCTTTACTTTGAGCCTTACTTTCCCTGTTTCTGCATGGATCCTTCCATGATTTCTTAGCTCTCTCACGGTTGCTCCAAATATAGCATCATCACTGTTGTAATTAGTATGCTGTTTGCCTTTGTTTCAGGTCATTAATAAGAATGTTGAATAAAAATCTTCTGCCTATTGATTCTGGCATGCTCCCATAAATAGCATCTGTGCTCAGGCAGTGTACTGGAAGCCTAGCAACCCGCCAGCTCCCTGCTTCCACATTGCTTTAACCTCGTGTGTCTCATCTCTCCCTGTCCCCATGCACTGGGTCTCGCTTTTGTCCTTCTGCATGGATTTATCTGCTGTTTTCTCTTCCCTCTCTTCCTCTTTGTTTCCTCTTTTAAGTGGTTCTCCCTCTGCTCCAGTTCTGAAACATTTTGCTTATGCTGTGCTCGTATCGAGTGAGCTGGTTGGAAATGCTCCTGTGTCAGACCTTAGTAGAACATGCAGAAGACACATCTGCCTATTTTACTATTTTTATCTTTGTACATTAGCTAGCCCATTAAATTAAAAAGAAATATAACGTTAATTGTTTGAATTCCAGGTTGTTCATTGGTACTTTTCTGTGGTTTTATTTTCCCCTCTTTTTCTGCAATAAATATTATTTACTCTTTATTACTTAGGAGACTCATTTAGCTACATGCCTAAGAGGGTGTTTTCAGTATAAGGGGGAATTGCTATTAATTGGCTGCTCTGCTCCACATTGTAATCCTTCTGTGTTTCATTGACATGTTCACCCCCTACACACACTCCCATCCAAAAAATGAGACAGGTAGGCAAGCAGTGCCTTTCTTCTCATATAGTTACTGTAGCTGTGGATCACTAATGCATAATCAAATGGTTGGTGGTCTGATTTTTGATTTGAAATCCTAATTTTTTGTGCAAAAGAGAGGTTTAGACCTATTCCTTACATGACAAATATTTGTCATATTGGCTATTTATACTTTGGGAGTTACTGGTCAGGTATTGTTTTTGGGCACCCTAATTGCTGCAAGAATCACAAACTTGCTATCACCGAGCAGTGCATTTGTCTGACAGGATTTGTTCTGCTCTGACACTGAACCTCCTGAGTAATTTTGTTTGTTTGTTTCTGGGGATGTTTCAGCCCTTGGGATTTATATTAGGAAGATTCCTGCTCTTATGATTCCTCCTCTGCAAAGCCAAAAAATAGGCCTGTTGCGTGGGTATAAGCCCCAGCTGTTTTCTTGATCACTTGAGCACTGCAAGAGTGGGCTGGGGCTGGCAGCCTGAAGGGCTGGAAAGGGCCAGAGAGGGTTGTCCCAGATTGTGTTCCCTGCAGATATTCCATATGGTCTGTTACCTACTGTGCTGCCTCCTCCTTAGACT
Source organism: Pomatostomus ruficeps (assembly GCA_013400735.1). Classification (NCBI taxonomy): domain Eukaryota; kingdom Metazoa; phylum Chordata; class Aves; order Passeriformes; family Timaliidae; genus Pomatostomus; species Pomatostomus ruficeps. The sequence continues at coordinate 77,719 of VYZT01038349.1, read as the reverse complement.
GGACAGAGAAGGGAAGTGAAATCAACCCTAATGTTGCATATATCTCATTCTACCCATTTATCTTTTGTTCTCATTTTAAGCAACCATTCATGATTAAGATGGGTGGATGCCCTTGAGAAGCACTAGGTCAATTAAATGCTCTGTTGCTTTGAAGTGGGAGAAAAGCCCCCTTGTGCTTTAATGAAGCAAAGAAACTGCTGAAGATGGGAGATTTCAGCCCATGATTGGCAGGAGGTTAATCAGTCATAAAGCCCACAGAAAATATGTTCTTGTAATGATTCAGGGCTCCAACCTTAATATTTTTATGTTAGCTAGATAATGTCAATATTCTGTGTGTCACGGATCTGTTCCTGCAATTACAGTCATTTAAGGGATTTGGAAGGCTTTATTTAGTGATGTTTCTGCACAGCTCAACATCACACACAAAACGGCAGGATAGGTTTTCCCCAGTTTCATAGAAGTCCAAACCCTTGCTCTAGCAAGGCATATGCAAGAACTGCAAGACTGCAGTGGAGAGTGGAGTTTGAGGAGTTGTGGTGTCAGCATTTTTACTGATCTGAGAGTAATCTGTAAATTTAGCAAGATCTGTAGATAATGTGCAGAGAGAATGAGTGCTTTTAGTTCCGTGCCTCCCTTCAGGAGGGTAGAAATTTTAATTTAGCCGTAAACTTCAGTGCACTGGGCATAACTGCACAAAGGAGCCTCTTCTCAGAGTACCATGAGCACTCAGCCTGCTGAAAATCAGAATTGTCTTGTCAATGATGGCATCCAAAGCAGGTTTTAGAGAGGCATCATCTTTACTGGGACCAGTCTGACTCCAGCTGTCTGCTGCACCTTGTGAGAAAGGCTTTGGTTTGCTGTACAGGAGATGACAGGGATTTTGGTCATGGACATAATGGGAAGCAGTTTGGGTAAATCTGTTTTTGATGGATACACCAGCGGAGTGGAAAAAGTCCATTTGCTTCTTCAGTCCTCAGGGGTGACAATCAACATGAAATATGGCTGCTGTTATTTTCCCAAATACCTTTCTACTATATTTTCTCTCAGATACTGTAATTCAAGCACTGTGAGCTGGGAGATGATAGAGGGACACAGTAAACACACACCTACATAATAAGTTTTTTTCTTTTTGCAGAGACAAATGTTTTACATTACATACTGGAAGAGCAGACTGTGAATTCCTGTCTAGCCACTGCCTGTCTAACAGGGTTCCCTGCTGGACAGACTCTTCTGCAGACATAAGTAGGAAACCCTTTTTTGGGGATGGTGTTTTCCCTATTTGTTCTGGTAACTCTGTTTAGGTATTTGAAAAAGGCTGTTTTAACCAAAATATGTCTGTATGTGTAGGGTGGCAGGGAGCCCTAGCTACGCAAGACATTGCTGCAGATGGTGTAAATTGATATGAAATTGTCCTGCAATATTCTTTAATGTTTGAATCTGCTCTTGTTTTAATTTTACACTTGCAAAATGAGCCTGTCCTCTTCAGGCACAGGGTCTGTGAGGCAGAGATGAGCTGAGAACCTCATCTCCTGTCTGCCCAGCCTTTTCTCCTGAGTGACCCTGCAGGCATCAGCAGGCAGGGCAAGGAGCACTTTGCACCAAAGAGAGCACAAATTATGTCACTTGGCCCCGTGGCACACCCTGTGTTTTGTTTTTGTGTCTTTCAGCGTATTTCTGTTTCCTGATGACGGCTCTGGGCGTGACAGCTGGCGCACATCGCCTGTGGAGCCACCGTTCCTACAAAGCCAAGCTGCCTTTGAGGATCTTTCTGGCTGCAGCTAACTCCATGGCTTTCCAGGTGGGCTTCTGTTGCTTGTTCAGATTCTTGGCCTCCAGGCAGCTCTCTGCCATGCAGGGATCCCCTCAGCTTAGAGACAGCAAAACAAAAATATAAAAAAAACACTGGCAGAAAGACAGAAAGACATTTCTTCGCTGGCTCAGGGGATGCAGAGCCCCTCTCACCACCCGTGGAACAATATGCACTAGACAGACCAGGAGCAATAATTACTTAAGGACCAAGCTGAATGTGACCAAATCAGCAGCTCAGCAGCCCAGCAGCTGATCTGTGGCACAGATCAGGCCCCACACTTCACAGGACAACATGGAGACTTTTATAAGGGCCAGCTTGATGCAAATGTGTCTATGTAACCAAGAGTCTGTTCATCCAGGCAGATGGAGATTTTGTGCCCAGAAAGGAGAGCAGGCATACTTTCACAATCTTAATTTATCTCTGTTTTATGCAGTGTTTTTCATCAGCCAAATTCAAATACATTTGTGAAGAAGTGTGTTACTAGCTCTGTTCTTACTGGTAGGCAGTCTTAGACCACAGAAACACTTGTGTAACACCCAGCTGGTTGTAGGAGTTAGCCCTGAACCAGGAACTTCTCAGTATGAATTTGGTTCCTCCTCTGGCTGGTAAGGATGGAGATAGGAACCTGCACTAAAATTAAACTTACCTGTACCAAAATTAAACTTACTGAGCTTGGCTGCTGTAACTCCTTGTGGCACTAAGTAGCATGTATGTGTTGTGCCCTGAGTTTTCATCTTTTTCCTTTCAATCTGATTGGTTGACTTTTTGTTCATGTACCTTGATAGAGAATGAAAAGAGTTCCTCTATCTACTTCTGTACTACTCATTTATCATCTTTGATTTTTTTCTTTTTTAAGGTGGAAAGAATTAATTAGTTAGCCCCTCTACACATTACAAAGAGCACAATGCTTTTGCTTGAAAATGGAAATGTGTCCATTTTGACTATAACCTTTCTTTATTCTGAACCATTTTCCATCTGCTGCTTGGTTCCTTGCAGAGCTTTACAAGCCCTTTGTTGAGTGTGTTAAACAACAGTTTTGAGTTTTGAGAAGCGCCTGGTACTGTCTCCCTGTTAGGCAGCTGATCTTATCTTTCACAAGTAATTTAAATGAATGTGTAGAGCTGTTTGCAGTGAGCCTGCACACAGGGATTTCATTGCATCCTGCTCCCCTGTTGCTATGGATTTTGCTCTCAGCTGCATTGGCCTCGTCACTGCTTTTGTCTGAGGGCACGGTGTGATTCTGAGGCAGGGAAGTACTTCAAAGTAGCTTCAAGCCACCTTTGTGCCCTTCATATCAGAAATAAGATGAAAGGCCAAATTGCCCACCCTACGTTTGAAGTAGTCTGAAGCCTGCTCCTAATTACCATGACATCTATTGCCTGCCAAGGCTGTCTCCACCATGGCAAACAGACAGTGAGTGATGAGTTTTCAGGTCCTTCTCCTTCACATTGGCTGTGGGAGGAAGAGGTAGCATTGAAGATGCTCACAGCATACCTGGATGCTAAATAAGGAGGAAATATTCATAATTCTTGAAGGGCAGGGGATGGAAATTCTGCTGTAGAGTTTTAACTTGATGCTGCCTGGGCTGTGACGTGCTGTATCTCCTCTGGAATACCATCAGATGCAGCCACTTTTGCCGTGTTGCCTCATGGATTTTTTTATGATCAGAGCATGCTGAGCTGTGTTTCTTCTCTCCATCTAGAATGAAGCTCAAAATTTTGAAAGACTCTGCTTCTTGCTGTCACTTGTCTGTTTCAGACATAGGTAATACCTGGCTTATTGATCTCCTAGTATTTAAGTTCCAGCACCTCAGCTGGGCCGTGCTGGTGTCGTCTCAGTGGCACAATCTGTGTTTGTGCTGGGTGCATTTGTGTTTTCCACAGCAGGAGTGGTGGCGTGGAAATCTGTGTCAGCTGACGGAGACTGTCACACAGCCCAGGCTACAGGCACATTTCAGCCTGCAGGGTTATTAAGGGACCTGCTAATGAAGCCTCCTGCCTGCAGCACTGTCACAGCAGGATGCTGTTGCTCTCTGCTTTGGAAGGGATTTCACCCCTGTGTTTACCTGAAACTTGATCAGAAGTGATGTGTTCCTGAAAAATGCTCCCAGCTATTAATACGCTGGGAGCATATTTACACATGCTGCGCTCCAGTTCTTAGTGTATTTATTGTCAACAATTCTGGCCTCCAGCCTTTATTTCCTCTTAGCCTTTGTGGTTTTTAATTAGATGCAATTCAGTTGTTTCACAGCTTCCTTACCCTTTCATCTGGGGAATCATGTTTTTTTTTGCCAGCTCTGCAGGCATTTGCTGTGGGATGAAAAGCCAACTTAATTTCTCACAGTATCATTGCTTTTCCTGGTTATATGCTGTCCCACAAACAACTTTATCCAGTGCTCTTGTGACAAACTGATCAATAGTCTCACCTGAAAAATTATTTCTGGTTAGGAAAGAGGACCTTTTCTAAGAATGCTTCTTGCATAAGCCTGTTTTATTTTTAAGTTACTTAATGTTGACATTTTCCAGTTATATGGATATTTCCACTGAAGTCATTTGAAGCAGTGTAGAGGTTTTCATTCCTTTTGATTTCTTTGTAGGAAGGCAGAGGTCTCCCCTTGTTCTCACTGAGGACTTTGGTGACTCCCTTTGCTTTTTTGCAGTTTACTTTGTTTTCTCGTGCAGTGGGATAGTTAAGATGCAACACACGGGAGCACTGGCAAGGGGCTCATCTTCGCTGCCTCCTCGCAATGGCTTAGATGAGTCAGTGCTGCAGAAAAATGTCCCCCTCATCCCCAGCCCACTGCCAGCATCACTGTGTTCACTATATGACAACAGCAAAGGGCTGAGCACAACTGAACACAGTGGAGCTGAGATCTTTCTGGGGCTCTTGTTTCTCCCTTGTCCCTGGTGTGCTGTTGCAGGCAGAGAGCATTTTTGCAAAGCTGAAATTGGACATGGAGCCATTTGAGCTGGATTCTTTAGCTGCTCCTTGCAGTTGTTCCCAGAGTCCCCTCAGTGCTTTCTCTCAAACGTTGATAGCTGAAAGAAAGAGCAGTGATTTCTGCAATGCTTTCAGCACAGGCTTTTGCCTCACAAAATACAGGTACACACAATTTCATTATCCTGTGCTTGCTGTGTCCTGTGGTATGTTCAGTGCCCAGATGGGTGGTGTCCTACTCGTACTTCAGAGACACTGCAAATGGTTTGCTGAGTTCTGCTGGGAGCAAAGCTGCTGTGGTTGGTGGTTGTGAGTGCTGTTCCTAAAAGTAACCCAAGCCTTTCCTTCCTTGGGTATTTCTGCTTGGGTACCTCCCTGGTGGTGCAGAGATGGAAATAGCACCCTCTGCTAAGAACTCCCTGATTAAAGTTCACACTCCTGTGGATTTGGGCATTAACTGACATTTCCATGGTCTGGTGCTGGTATTGAGCAATTCAATTCATAGATGAGTGTATGGCCTGACGTCTGCAAGTGCTGAATGTGCCTACAATGCCCTGCACTAATAGCTCAGCACCACTACAAAAGCCACCAGTTTAGACCAGTGCATCCAGCCAGGGCATCCTGCAGAGCAAGCTGGGAGGCTGAAATCCCTTTGGCTAAGTGAACTCAGAAAGTCTCTCTTTATGGATCCAAGTGTGAAATTGTGGTCTATCCCTTCCTCCCTGCAATCCACATGATTCCATTTACAGCCATAAGGCATTTCAGTGTCATGTTGCTCACTACAGTAGTTGTAGTGATCCACAAGCTCTGTCCCATTTTCAGTGCTGTGTTTGTGCCTGGAGGGCACCAGCTGCAACCAGCTGAGAAAGAGGATGCCAGAACTGAGAGCCTCTGTACAGTACTCCCCGAAAATAAACATACAAGATTCCCCACAGCACAATCTTAAAATAACAATGTAAACATGTATGTACCCAGTCCCCGCAGCCCGTCCTCAGACACCCAGGGCAGACTGGTGATGGCAACTCGGACTGCAAATACCCAGGGAGGACACAGGACTGGGGCAGACTGGTGATGGTAACTCCCAAGAGGCTGTAACAGCCATTTCCAGCCCTGAGACATGTCCAGTCTGTGTCACCGGTTCCCAGGGCAGGTCTCATTCTGTGTGGGGACTGACAGGAGCGGTGTGATGGGCTGGCTGACTGCAAAGCTGGGGTTTTAGTCAACAGCCTTTCTTGAGGAGCATCAGAGAGAGGCTTGTTGCTGTTACTGTGTGGGGGAGGACTGGAGGGTGTAGTGCCTGGCCCCTCTCTCCTCTCACCCCACTGTATTTTTTTTTGTGCAGAATGACATCTACGAGTGGAGCCGAGACCACCGCGTGCACCACAAGTACTCGGAGACGGACGCGGACCCGCACAACGCCCGCCGCGGCTTCTTCTTCGCCCACATCGGCTGGCTCTTCATGCGCAAGCACCGCGACGTCATCGAGAAGGGCAGGAAGCTGGATTTCACTGACCTGCTGGATGACCCGGTCGTCAGGTTCCAAAGAAAGTGAGTGGGAGCACAGGACCCTGACATGAGGTGGGGGTGGAGAGATCCTTCTGCCTGGTGGTCTGGTTGTGGCTCATTCCTTGTTTTCGTCTTTCCCTTTTCTTCCCCAAGATATCCCTGCCACCTTGACTGCAGGTGCTGGGATGCCTTCCCTCTGGCCCCCACTATTCCCACGTGGCTGATATTTGCTGACTGTCCTCACAGACTCTGCGGCACAAGCTGTGAGCCCTGTCCTTGTCCCTCTGCTTTCCCAAAAAGCCAGGATTGGTTATGAAAACAGCTGTGGCAGAAGTTGCTCAGATCTTGGCCTTCTTCTTTGGTTACAGGAGCAAACGCTGCAATCACTAATTGCCTTAACACAGAAGTGCACAATTCACTCTGCAAAGTCATCTTTGGCACCCTTGGGCCAGTGCAGGCCAAGTGCCACCTCTCCCAAGACTGCCATTCTAGGATTAATTGTCTCCCTAGGGAATTAGCACAGCCCTAGTTCGGTTTGCTACACACTCTGTGAGAGCTGGGAATTCAGCAACATCCTTTGCTCTATGTGTGTACCTGTGTTTTAGGCACAAGAAGACTTTCTGCTTGCAAGCATTTCCTCCAGGCACTTTGGAGAATTGCTTAAGGCCATTTCTGTGTATTTTCTGAGTGAGGGGAGCAGTCAGTTGAGTCTAAAAATCAGGGTTTTTTCTGCTAAGTGCACAGATTTCTCTAGTGCAAAAAATTACCCTTGTAATGGAAGTCTTCCAGGAGTGAGGAATACTTCCCTCCACGTATGGTTGTTTTTATTAGTTCCTCAGTTGACAGTGCCAATTTGCAACAGCTCCCTTACAGTTTGCTGCAGCTCCTCTTGGTTATTACCTTTTCCAAGACAACAGCATCCCATGAGAGGTAGGCTCCACTGCTTTGGTCATGCTGCAAAGGCTGAGTAGTGAAGAAGTATGTTTTCTGAAGGAAAGTTGTCGTAGCAAATGTCTTTGCTCTGGATTTGGATTTAGGACTTTGTTCCTTATCTGGAAATAAGAATTTGGGTTTCTCCTTTCTACAAGGTTGCAGTGTTGGGTGTTTTTGTCAGCTTGGAAAAACTAGTGGGTCAGATCAGTAAGAATCATAATAAATCCTTCTTGTCACGTTTTGTTTTAAGGCCAAATTGTTAGTTTTGCTGAATTTAGTGGTGCTGCTGAGTTGTGGACAAGGCACCACTCAGTCAGTTGAAAGCCACATCACTTCAGCTGAAATCAGAGTACTGCTCCAGGCACAACTGACAGCAAAACCTACCCTCTTGTGAGTAATGGAGCAATAATCCTGCAAGTGATGTGAGAGAGGAGCTCACAGGTGAAGTGTCTCCATGACAGTTTCCATGTGGTGAAAGCAGTGCTATCCCCCATGCATGTGTCCAGGCATTGATTCCCCTGCACTCCAGGTAAGGAAGTTTCTCATTCCAGGGTGGATGTTTCAGTCAAAGGGAGACAATGTACTTAGATGCTTGTTCAGATGGGATATTTCATGTCTTCATCAAAGACTTCAGTCTGGGCTTCTTGCTTTTCACGGAATAGTTCTAATTAGTGCCTGATAAGCTGTTTCCATGTTTTATTCTATTTCCCCAGAGCGGTAGAGGCTTTGAACTTTGAAGGAGTTTTCTGGACTGGAAAGTATTTTTCTCCTCCAGCTCTACTTATATCTTGGCCTTGAACTGATGAGGTTTGCAAACCTTATCAGAAGTCAGTCATATGCGTGGAAAATTATTTGTTATCTTTGGTGGAGCAAAGAAAGGGAACTTATTTCCTTAGAGGGCCTTAGGTCAGGTAAGTGAGGATAGAGTTCTGTAAGAGAGCTGAGGAATGATCTCTTTTCACCATGGCTGATGCTGCTGTGGAGCTGCAGATCTCCTTCTGGAGCCCAGCACGTGAGGCACTACCTCCAAACAACAACAAAATATTTCAAGCAAAGAACTTGTGAAGCCAGAGGTTGTTTTATTTAATACATAAGGTGATTAAAACTAGCTCATGTGTTACAGATGAGAACTGTGTTCATGAAAACTTCTTTCCTTTCAAATATACTGCTAATATTAACATTTTCTCAATCCTCTGTGGGTTTGAATTGAAAATTGCTTGGTTTTGTCAAACAAAAATGACAGTTCTTCCTATCTGAAAAGCTTTCAGCAAACACAGAGTTTTAATAAGTGTTTAATAAATCCAAACTCTGTTTTTCCTCATCCCTTCCAGAAAACTCAACAGAAGCAGGGGTCTGTTTTAAACCTGCCATATGGGCACCAACAAGATGGGTCTTACTTTGCATTCCTTTTTTTTCCTCCTCGCCCTGTAACGCCCGCAGGTACTACAAGAGTTCAGTTGTGCTGATGTGCTTTGTGATCCCCACCTTCGTGCCGTGGTACCTGTGGGGCGAGAGCCTGTGGAACGCCTACTTCCTGGCCTCCATCCTGCGGTACACCATCTCCCTTAACGTCACCTGGCTGGTCAACAGCGCCGCCCACATGTACGGCAACCGCCCCTACGACAAGAACATCAACCCCCGGCAAAACACCCTGGTCACCCTGGGAGCCATTGGTGAGTGCTCAGTCAGTTGAAAACCACATCATGGCAGCTGAAATCAGAGTACTGCTCCAGTACTCTGATTTCAGAGCTCTGAGCACAGCTCTGCAGACTCAGAGCAATGTCCCATCCCATTTCACCCTGGCCAGGACTCCGGGTGCCTCCAGCTGGAGCCGGGTTTGGAGGAGGCTGGAGCTTGTGCATCCTAGGGGAAGGCTCCCTTGTTCTACTGATGGTGCCCACATTGAAATAACGCCATGTAGTCTCTGGGAGGGGAGGCATTAGCAGCCAGCAGCCACCTCTGCTCACCAGACAGCGCAGCAGAAGTGAGTGGCCCCACTTCTGACTCAGCTGGGTGTCTTCCCCTCTTGAAGCACTTCTGGTTTTCTTCCCTGAGCATAAGGCATGGGACATGCCCCTTCCTACTGGGGAGGAAAGCCCAGAACACTGAAATGAAGTCTGGTTTGGGTCTGCCCAGAGGTCTGGGGTGGAGCATAACCTCCACTAGATGCAAGACTTGGGAAATGGGCGTTGGAGTGTCCTGTCTGAGTGTGTTCCTGTGTTGACAGAAGTGCCAGCCATGTGGTCTTTAAACTGCCTTTCTGTTTTTCAGGTGAGGGTTTCCACAACTACCACCACACCTTCCCGTTTGACTACTCAGCCAGTGAGCTGGGCCTGAAGTTCAACCCCACCACCTGGTTCATTGACTTCATGTTTTGGCTGGGGTTGGTCACTGACCGCAAGCAGGCTCCGAAGGAGATGATCCAGGCTCGCAAGGAAAGGACTGGAGATGGCAGTGCCTGAGGAGAGACGCCTCGCTGTGCTGTCTGCGTGGCTGGGTGGGTGTGTGCGTGCAACCCCATGCCTGTGGTGGATTTACCTCTGGGTAAAATTATTTTTTTGTTTCAGATCAGTTGGGCTGAATTAGTTCCCCAGGAATTGATTCAGCCACAGCTTTTATTTTTTTCCTTTCCTTATTAGCCGTCTTATGTCCAAACTTAAGACTATTAAGTGTAAAAATGTTATCTATTATTTAATATTGCAGTTAAACAGGAGAGAGATTTGATTTTAGTCACTGTAGTTCATGTCTGAGATTTGTTGTAATTTGCTTGTTCATGATAAGTGTTGGCAGGTTGAAGGAACTAACTGTCCTTTCCAAGTGCAGTTAGGGGAGATTTTTGTTCATACTGCTAATCCAATAAGCTTTTGAGGCGCATCTTTCGGGGGGATGGGGCAGGGCCCAGTGTGCTGTGTCAGCTGCATACTCATGGAAAGGACAGTAAAACCACTGATGAAAAACAGTATGTCCAAGGGGGGAAAATCACCCTCAATTTAGTTAGATGTTAGTTTGGAAACCTGCTTTCTTCTTTTTGTTAGCCCTGTTAGCCAGCCCAGTGCACCGCTGTCTTTGCTAAATATGAAAACCCTTTATTGCTGAGCAGGCTTTTGTGTTGAAGATTAGTCTCTTTACAGGCCAAAACACCAACTGATGCTATACTGAGATGGTTCCTTTGTTGTCACATGCACATTGTAATTGTAAATGTATAGAGCTTAACCATGTCTTAAGCCAAATAAAGATTCGGTTTCAATGTTTGGAGACCTAAGTCATGTTCTAATCAGCCATGGCCATCGATGCATGCAGATTTTAGCTCCTTTTGCACAAGAGGCCTCTTAATTTCTTTTTCTGCCTTTGACTAGTGGGTCTTAGAAAACTGACCTTTATCTAAGTCAGAGCCTGTACTAATATTTCAGCTGCATGCAACATTCATTGGTTTCTGAGCAAAATATAAAGACAGTTATGTAGCTTCTGAATTTTAACAGTTGCCTTGCTTAACCAAAAAAAAAAAAAAAGAAAAAAAGAAAAAAAAGGAAAAAATATTTAAAAAAAAAGGCATGTGGATTTAATGGGACATATAGCCCTTTGTGTTAGATGTTAGCCAGTGCAGGAGAGAGGCTTTGTACTGTCAGCACTGGAGCACTTTTGAAGATAGAGGGCATGATTTTCATTTATAAAGAAGGTCACTGCCTTGCCCCTCAGAGAGGGCGTGCCTGTTCCCAGCCACACAGCCCCACGCCCTGGGCAAGGCAGGGATCTCAAGATAACTGAGACTCAGGCCCAGATATTTTCAGGAAAGATGCAAAAGTGGGGGAAAAAATAAAATGGTTTCTTTTTGGTTCTGTTTCTTGTTTTTCAAATGATGCCATATAATATAAAAGAGTTGTCTTTATTCTGTCTTTCATCCAGCAGGTGTTTTAAAAGTGTTATTTTGCCATTAATGATGTGTAAACTCTTGAGTGATTTACAATAAACAGTTATGAGTTAGACTGGCCACTGTGTTTAATTTTGAAACATCTCCCAGGGCAAAGGGCCTTGTGCACCACACATCAGAATTACAGCAGTGTTTTGCTTGGCATTTCCAGCTACTCATTTGGTGCAGCTCAAAATACCTCCCCCCTCCGCATTTCTGAATGTCAGGGGAGGAGGAGGCTGTCAGATGCAAGGGCACCAAGAGATTTGATTACTCTGGGCTTCCTGGCCAAGCTGATAGAGGGGAAAAGAAACTGGAAGCTGACAGGAACTGGAAAGGAGACCGTGGCAAGTTCTTGCATGTGAAAATCCCGCCTTAATGGAAAAATACCAGCCCGGTGTGACTGCAGGACAATGCTTTGGCCAAAAATATTATTTTATTTCAATTTTGCTGTAGGTTCTCTTTGTTTCTGCTGAGGTGGGCCTGAAGACCCGGGTGTGCCTGAAAATGTGTTTTGATATTCATTCATCCGGAGTCAGAGCCATTTGACAGACACAGGAATTACACACGAGTAGGAGATGTCTCTGCAGTGTCTGTAGGATGGTGTGGAAACAGGCTCCTGGAGCTGGGAGGCTCCTGACCTGCTGGTTAGAAAGATAGAGCTGTTCCTTCCATGGCAAAATTCATAGGGAACCTGCCTTCAAAGTGATGTGTGTAATGGGTTTGGACTTGGGGTGTGAGTGTAGGAGCAAAGCTTGGAAGATGTGCAAATGCCTGATCTCACCGGTGCTCCCATCCTTTCCTTTGTGCAATTTCCTGACCACAGAACTACAGGGAATGCACCAAAATACACAGCTTCCTGTTGATCTTTATCATTTTGCTTTTGTACTGCTATTGCTTGGACTTCCTTAGGCTCATTCCTGTCAAGTGCCTGGTGTAAGAAGAGTAAGTGGCCTTGCAAAGAGGCACATGCTGTTCTGAACCTCTCTGAATACCTAAAATTACAACAAGGTAATATTCCCCCCGCCCTCCTCCAGGTATAAGACTTCAAAAGCAACAGCAGTTCCAGGGAGTGCGTTTCAGGGATCTGAAAACTGAAATTGAAGCCATTGTCAAGTTACCTGGTTTTGAAAGACTGAAAGTAAGTAAAGAAACATTGTTCACAAAAGAAAAAGCTCCTCCATCAAGTGTCTTATCTGGAAGCTTATGCTACCTGAATCCCTCTTTTTGTAGATGAAATTCACCACGTGGTAGAGTTGATAAAAAAAGCATCAGCCTTTGCAGGAAAACTAGATTTTTAAAGAGGGTGCCTCAGATTTTGGTAAAACTAGGAATACTTTCATGCATTTCCTTTTTTATTTATTTGTATTTTTGTGTTTGTTTCGAACTTTTTGCTCACTGGTTTTGATTTTTTTTAAATAATTTTCGTCATGTTCTTTAGTGTGGTTTTCTCTTCTTCAAGAAGATGTAGGGTCTGTGGGAAGCAGGAAGGGCCACAGACGCTTCCCAGGGTAGCTGCTGGATCCATCCACTGTTGCTTGCAGTGATTTGTGGACATTGTAGAGCCTTGGTAGGGTCGGTACTAGGGCATGAGCTGCACTTATTTCTGTGGGCTTTGGCACTTCCCCTGCTGATGTGGTAGTTGAAGACCTGGCTACAGCTTTCTAAGCAGTGCAGAAGTGTTGAGGGACTGCTGGTGGATTGGTGGCTGACTGTAGGTTGGATTTAACCAGGGGTACAGTGACTGTCTTCTGAGACCTGATGGTCTGATCCTCTAGTGTTGTCTCTAGCTCTGTTCTCAGCACACTGAACCATCTGGAATAACACCAGGTAGGAGTGGGAACACGTATTTGTACTTTGCCCTGTGCAGAGTGTTTCCAGGCTCTCAGCTTTGGCACACAGCAGGCACTGGATGAGTTTTACCTCTCTTCCCAGAACTGGTGGGGCCCTTACAAAACGCAGTGTTGGCTCCGGAGCTCTGTGCTCCTTCCAAGTGGAAACTCCTGAGCAGGTCAGCTGCTTTCAGGCACGGGGTGACTTGAGAGAATGCTAGCTTGCCCTGGGACCCCTGGGACTTTGCACAATCTCTAGAGGAAGATCTAATCTGTAAATTACAGCAGAGAGGTGGATTTAATCTCCAAGTTACAGCACGCAATTGGTTATGCAAACATTGATGAAACCTGCCCCAATCAGGGCTGTGCACAAACACAGCGGTCAGGCTGTGGGGTGAGACCAAGGTTGTGGTGGCTGACTGCAGAGGAACTTCCAGGCTCCATCTGACCCCATCCCTGCTGCAGCTGGGCTGGGCTGCACTGAGGTAATCCCTGGAGCAGGAGGGATGAGCAAAACCTGCTGGCACTGAAGTTACGCCTTGAGAAAGACGCTGCAGGGAGAAGGTGAGTGCTGATGCTGAAGAAATGCATCAGCGTTTGCAGTCTTGGGGTATGAGGGGTGGATTTCTGCTGTGCCTGCTTCCTCCAAAGGCTCTCTGGTAAGCCTTCGGAACGTCTGCATCCCTCTGCAGCTTGGAAGTGCAAGGCAACTGCTGTCCCCTGGCTGGCAGCCAGAACACAGCTTTCTAGAAATGAGCCCAGCAGATGGGAAATGTGGCCTGACTGCAGGTATCACATTCAGCTGCTGGGGTGGGAGGCTCCTAGGAAAAAAAAAAGATCTTCTAAAAGGTTTCCTGTGTCCACATGAGCTTGAAAATCCATGCAAGGCTGGAAATGTGGTAGCTGATTTATGGGCTCTGGTTAGATGATGTTTGGGGTATTTGCAGCTGGGAGGCCTCTCCGTTTGGGAGGAGGTTGATGCTATATCAGCTCCCAGAGGGTGGTCCCAAAGGCATGGCCAGGGTGGACTTGTATTACCTCAATATTTTTGCCCCTAGGCTGTTTTGTAGCTCTACCTTTTATGTGGAAAGGGTGTTACAGGGTGTTCACCATATTCTGGGTGTTTATGGGAGTCAAGGTGCAATTTCCCGTAAGATCTTATTTTAAAAGGAGAATGAAAAGCGAAACCAAAAGCAGAGCCAAGTGGGAAAGGAGGCATGTGCTAACGTGTGCCCATGTGCCCCAGCTCCCACAGTGGCTCTGGCACAGTTGTGCCTGGCCTGGGAGCAGAAACCTCTGTCAAAAACCTCTACCCAGCAGCACCAGCCCCAATAAACAGGGGAGAATAGGAAGAAAAAATTCGAAATCCTGGGGTGCCCCTGCATGGGCAAAATTGCCCACTGGATGATTTGGAGGCTTTTGCTGTTTAAATCACCCCTTGCACATGGGGTGCATTGCTTTTACTGAGTCCATCTCCTGCTGCCCCGCTCCCTGGAGAGTTAAACCCTGATTTAGGCTTTTTCTAAGAAAATGATAAAAGAATTCCCACCCTGGATTTCAGACAAGTGACTCCAGGAGCTGTGCCACTGCCCCTCCCCTTCCTGCACCAGCCATGGCCAAGCTGTGGTTAAAGCCAAAAGGGCAAGGAGCAAAGGTATGGCCCCAGTGCAGGTAAAGGCCCTGCCCCACACAAGCGTTTTTAAAGATAAATCTACTGCCCAAGAAAAGCAGATGAGCAGCAAAGCCTGCCTGCAGTACAATAAAAAAAAAATCCCCTTTTGCTGGACTTGGAAAATGATTGGAGGAAAGGCTCCAATGAGCAGCACAGATAAAAAATGTAGGTGAAATGGTGCTTACCACATCTGCGCAGTATGCCTCACCTTTGTATTAACCGGCTACTAAATTTTCCTGACTGACACACTTCCATTAGCATTTATAGATGACAATATGAAATAATTATTTTACACAATCTCATTGTTCTTAAAAGAAAAAAGAAAAAAGTGTCTTTCTTTCCACATAATTTTCTGTGCTTCATGTAGGACTGTCCTCCTGCCAAGCCAGAATACACACCCACTGAGGCCCAGGCACACCAGTCTGCAGCTCTGATCTGCACACACTGGCACTGCAAGGTTTCTTCCCCAGAGTTCACACCCTGACTACAACTCCTCTTTATCCCATGTATTTGCTATTACAGCAGAAATTTTTTTTTGGCTTCTCTTTTTATGGAAAAAATTACAGTTTTGTTTCCATTTTCTCCATTTCCTTTTTACCATTCAAATGGTGTCACTTTGCTGCAGTTAGATGAAATAGGTCTCTTCAATTTGCTGCTCCATTCCTTGATCTAGGTGAATTTTGGCTGGGATCATGCGGGTGAACTGGGAAGAGCTTCATCTCGTAAGGGTGGGATCTCGGGATGTTTCTTAGGGTGAAAGAGAGTGCACTTTGCAGGTCATTGCCTCTCCAGCCACCCTGAGCACACCTTGTCAAAGCCAAGCCACAGCTGCACTTGCTCAGATAGCATCTGTTTATCAGCAGGGCACTTGGAGATATGAAGTCTATCACAATATTTGAAAAGCTCGATAAAGGAACAGATGGCTGTGATAAAAGATGATCTGGCTAATGAAATGAGGGTTCACGCTTCAACTGAGAAACAGTTTTAACTGTTTTTAACAGCTTTAATTGTATTTAATACATTCATTAGGGTGTGGAGCACCTCCAATGGCTGCTGCTGAGTGAACCCTATGCTCATCTTCCCTGCTGCTCCTCTTTCTGGGTGGGCCAACTTTCTTGCCAGGCCTCACTCCATCTTTGGAGCAGAAAGGAGCAGGACAGGAGAAAGAGGTGGAAAATATATTTTCAAAATATATCTCCCAGAAATGAAAGCAAACTCAAAGCAATTCCCTTTTTAATTTTCCTCATCTCTGTGTACCTTTTCGTCCCCCAAGAAAACCAGTCCAGGATAACCACAGCCAGTCTTCAGTGGTAATATCCCCCTGGGAAGGACTGCAACTAGAGGGGTGTGAGGTTGCTTTTCTTCCTCCTGAGCTGCAAGTGAGGTCTGCAAGGGCAGGGCTTAGCTCTGTGGTAGTCCTCTCTTTCAAATGAAAAATAAAATACCTCCAAGGCCTGATCCTGCTACTTGATGCCAGGACATGGGGGCTCAGAATTCCCACTTCTCTGTCTCTGGAAGAATGCAGATGTGAGTGGCACACCTCGTGAAGAGCACTGATGTGGTGAAATTTGGACAAGGAATGTACACATGCTGTAATGAATCAGGGGGAGGAAATACTAATGAACAGACAGCAAAGCAAAGCCGTAATTGGGAACATTTGCTTGCGTTGGAGCAGGTTGCTTTTGCAGTCCAGGAAAATTGCCAGGGAGATCCTCTGTCAGTCTCAGTGGCCCAGCAGGAAAACCCAGTGTAGACTGGGACAGAAGAAGTAACGTGCTGCTCCAAGCACATCAGGAGCATCCTCACATCTGCCCAGAAGTGTCATTGCAATTGTGTCTTCTTGCCAGCCTCGGGGCACATCCACCCACTCCTGGGAAAGCCAGGTGTAACCCCAAACAAGGTGAGGGGATGTACTCGTGGCTACTCGACTTTGCCAAGGCAGTGTTGGTGGAGATGTGGGAGGAAAGACCATTCCCACAGGTCAGTGTGAGCTTGCAGCAGGCTTTGGGATGTACAACATTACTGGGAGGGAGGCCCGTGATGCCTCATTGTGGGATGCAGTGCCAACACAACATGCCCACGTGCCCTAACTCCATTTGTATCCTCACACCCCCCTGACCAGGGGGATGCTGCAGAATGAGGGTCATGGGAGAGGGGCTGCTCCTCCCATGGTGTCCCATGAAGAAACGATTGTAGGAAATATCTCCATGGACCCACATAACACCACCCCTTGATGGCTGATGCCTCCCTGTATCTCTCTTACTTCCTGCACTGGGTGGGCTCCAGCACATGTTTGCTGTCCCCAGGCTGTGCTCTTTCTTCAAGCTGTGATTTTTTAATTTGTAATAGGTTTTTGGTGGGCCTGTCAGCATCATGAGTTTTCCAGCACTCAGAGGGACACCATCTGCTCAAAAAAGAGCTGTGAACAAAATGTCTCAGACACTCAGAGTTTACCAAAAATGAAATTGCCTTAAAATCCCATATGGTGCATTGTTTCCCTTCCAGCACTGGCTGACAGCAGAGGTGAAGTGACTAAGGCAGTTTCTGATCAGTTGCTGCATTTTCCTTTCTGGCCAAAATCGCTGGGTCTGAGCACTGTCACTTCTCACCTGTTTGACAGAAGGTTTCCTTCAGCCTCAGCTGCTGAGAGCCAGAGGGCACTGGCATTCAGAGACCTTCCCTCTATTACTTTTAAAGTGGGCTCCCTTGACTTTTGCAGTCACAAGAAGCCTTGCAGGGAGGGATGTGGTTAATGCTGGTACCTCAAGCATGCTTTTTCTGGGCACCTGATTTTGGGGTCTCTTTTGATGACATGGAAGCAATAGCAGCTTCTTGCCCAAGGAAAGCCATGCCTGGAAGTCACTTGTGGCTCCTGAACGTGGCAGTGCCATGGGGAAGTGTCAGGTGTATGTAGAGGGGAAACCTGGCCAAGATCTCTGAATTTTGTGGAGTTGCAAAAAGCAAGTGCTGCAAAGAACCATTTATTAGTCCAGGATAACACAAGATTTGAAATACCAAAGCAGGAAGAATGTTATTTCAGCTCTAAAAATAGCCCCCTCAGCCTTTAAAGCACCGAGAAGCATACACAGTACATGCTTTTCTGTGGGAGGGTCTGTCCTCTCCCTTGATGATGCAGCCACTTTGGAAAGGGCTCAGGGGACCTGCTGGTGCAGTGCTTGCTCTGAGTATCAGCACTCTGAGGGGTTTTCAGTCCCTGGGGATCAGAGACATGAAATCTCTGCAGAGTGTTCCGTGAGGGCCAAAGCTGCAGGGTGAGGGAGCGTTACTTGCTAGAAGGGCAGCCTATGAAACGCTGATGAACCGCTGATGTGTAACTCAGCTCAGTTCTGGGGGCTGGCATGGATTTAGGCATCTGTCTGTTTTGTGTTGGTTCATAAGTGATGGCACCAGGACAAAATTTGGAGTAAGTGCTACCTTATTTGGATTTTAGGAAAACAAACAAAACAGTCTCTAAAGAACATCAGTCATCCTGACAGAGAGAGGGGAGGAAGAGGAAAAAGAAGTGGTAGCATTCACGTTGACTTAATCCCGTGAAGATCAGAGAGCGAAGGGACCCCTCCACCCCAGGAAACAGTCCCAAATGGTTATCACCGAGCTGTTTTGCTGGGAATGTTCCTTCTCGAAATTCCAACCACAGAGATACTTTACAGAGATCAAAAAGCCCACGACTCAATAGGAAAGGGAAAAGGGGTGGAAGAGGACGTTCCTGACTGCTTCCTTCAGGCTTTCCAAACCACCTATCCAAACAGGGAGCACTTCCCGGGAGGGCTGCAAAGATGCGGGGCTTGTGTGGCGAGCCCTCCCCCGTGCCTCCGGGGGCTTGGAGCAGCAGGCGCCGCCAGAGCCGCCGGCTGAGTGGGTGCTCCTGGCGCTGGGAAGGGCGGGCAGGGAAGAGGGCAGAACGGGGACAGCTCGCAGCCGGCGGCACCGCTGCGGCTACACACGGGGCGCAGTGCCGGCCGTGCCCGAGGGATGCCCTGAAGCGCCGGGGGGCTGTGGCCGCGTCCCAGCATCCCAAGCCCGGGGGGTCAGAGCCACACGGGCCCTCCACCTCCAGCGGCCCCACGCCACTCCAGGGCCCCCGGTGGCCGCGGCGGCTGCGGACCCGCCCGTCCGGGGCGGGGCTCGGNTTCCCGCCTGCTCCCGTCTCGTTGTCGCCCCGCCCTGTCGCGGATCGTCGCCCCCGCCCCGGCCGTGCTCCGGTGCCCGCGGCGGCCGGGGAGCCCCCGAGCTGCGGGCGGGGCAGCGCCGCAGCCTGCGACAGGAGCCGGGACCCCCGCGCTGCCTGTCCCGGAGCGTCCTGGGGTACGGCAGGTAGACACGGGCTAGGTAAGAGGATTAGAGCCGCTTCGCCCAGGGCCTGAAGGACCCAGCTGTGGAAGAGCTCTCCTGGGTCATGGTTTCGGCATCCCTCTCACTCATTAATCCCTCTGGGGCATCCATCCCTTCGGCGCTGGGGGATGTGCTGGTGACAGAACTCGGCAGGGTTCTCGGCCAGATTGCTGCATAAGGGTCTGTGAGGAAGCTCACCTGGCTTGAGGCTGTGGGGTGGGACAGGTCCAGCCTTCCCCAGATCCTACCAGGATGTCCTGTCAGGACATGCAGGCTATGTCCGGTTAAATTCCCAGGAGGGAATTCAGGGTGTCGAGAAAGGCCGTTCAGCTCCGCTCTGGTCCCTCGGGGAAGGAAGGGAGAGATCCTCTCTCCGAGTGATAGAAGGAGTGATAGGAGGATGCTGGGTGCTGATGTCCCATGGTGTTGATGGGGTCGCTTGGGATTTCAATCCTAGCTTTTAATTAGAGCATCATACTTGTGCCAGACTTTCGATTCAGAGCCCTTAAGCTATAAAGGTTGCAGAAATTATTAGTTAACCTCTCTGCTNTTCCCCCCCCCCCCCCCTTTTTAAACAAAGCTACTTGTGAAAGTGACCCTAAGGGTTGTCTGATCAACATTCACACAGTCATTGTGCCATAGCAATGTACACATTTGTGGTTAATTAGGAATAGCTATTCAATATGGAGGAGGGCAGTGTGTGAAAGGTATATCCTGACACTGCCTGCCTGTTGTGTCTTGTTCAAAGAGATGACAGTGCCTAAAAGAAGGGGACTTGTTTCTTGTCCACTTTTTGCCTTTGGGTAACGGGGTGAAGACAGGGGACTCCTATTTGCTTGACAACCGTCCTGCTCCTGATTTCTACTATTAAAAGTGAAATTATTTTCTTGTGGTTATCCATGCCCAGCTGTCAGCACCTTCTGAACCTGGGTGCTGAAAGTGCAGTTGTTTCATTTCCCCTTTTAAGATTCTCTGTGTTGCAGTGTTTGCTTTTCATATGGCAGAGCAGGGATGTGTGCTTGTAAGAGCACCAACGTTTTCAGCTGTTTTTTTTCTTGGAAGAAATGTCATGTCCATGGTTTTCTGTCTTCCCCCAGCCATTTCCGGGCAGCCTGCGATTGCAAGATTGCGGTTTGGCCCAACAGAGACACTTTAACGTCCCAGTCCTGCAGTCCAAGCTGAAACAATGAGCTGTGATTGCAGGTTAAGTGGGAGCAAAGAAGCAGAGAAAGGTCTGTGAGAAAAGCGAAAGGTGATCCTAAGCAGTATATTGGAAAGCATACACTGGGATAGGGGGTGGTGGCAGGTGAGAAGGCTGCTGCTGCAGTAGAAGGCTGGGACCAGGACTCTCTGAGTGCACGCTCCTTTGTGTCACTGATTTCCAGTGTGACCTCTCAGTGAGCAAATCACTAGCCCTGTTGTGTAAAATGGGAGTAATTGTGGGGTTTTGCTGTCTCAAGAAGACTTGCAAAGGTCTCTCCTTACCTTGCCCCTGCAGGTTGCAGAAGAGGTCACCTGAGGTTTAGGGATGAAGGCAGGATGAAAGTGAAAATGAGGAAAAACACATTGGGAACAGGTGGAGAGAGAAGGGCAGAGTGAATGGGGAGGAGAGGAAAAGACTGATGAAGCTTCAAAAACCATGAAAGGAACAGTATAGAACATATAGTTACCTCACATGGGGTTAATTGCACATTTTTAATGCTGAGGTTGCTGCTGGATGGTCCTGCCTGCAGGGGAGAGGTCTGGGCTGCTTCTCCCATGGGCAGCAAAGGGAACGGAGCAAAAGCCTGGAGGATGTGGGCTGGTCTGCTGCAGTGGTGGGGAGGGTGTCCAGCATCCTCCGTCCAATTTCCTGAGCTGGGGCAGGTCCAGGTACTTAGGGAGAGAACTTCTGCTCTCGCTGTATTATTTCCTGCTTCCCGTGAGGAACCACTGGGATTAATAGTGGTGACTGCCTGAACCAGAAGAGCCAGTGGCCCTTCAGTTTTGGCACCACAGGACTGCAAGAGTGGATTTTGCCTGGCCAAGACACTGAGGATGGCCACAGCTTTGTCAGAGAGAGCCTCCCCAGTGTGGTCTTGGCGCAGCTGAATGCTCTTAGAGGTGGTTTAATGTGGTCTCTTACAGGAAAGTCTGTCTCTGAAAATATTTCAGCAGACCTAAGAAGTTTTAATCCCTCTGGATGCAATGCAGAGGCTGGTCACACAGGCTTGGCCCCCGTTTAACAGCTGGAAGCTGTTCCCTGCTCTCCTCTGCCCCTTGTGTTTGCATGAAGGGAAACGCTGTATGGCAAATTCCTCCTGCAACTCACCAAAGCACCCTACAAACAGCAATTTATGGTTGCAGCAGCTTGGGACACTGGTAAACAAATGGAACTGATTCCTACAAATAAGGAATGCTGGCAAGGAAGTGGTGAACCCCGCAGAAATGCCTGTGTATGATTGCTTACCTTGTACTTTGTCTCTCAGGGCAAACGATTTCCACAGGTCTCAAAAGAGTCAAAAGACAATCCCTGTGCCACAGAGGGCCTCTTTAGTGGAGTGGCAGAAGCCAAGTCATGGGTGCTGCATGTCCATTCCTTGTAGCTCACCCTCTGGCCCATGACCTCTTTGCTGCTCCTCTGGAGCTTTAGTATGTGAAGAAGAGGACCTCTTCTTGTGGAGGAGGAGTGAGTCCTCAGACTGAAGAGGTTGGTGAGGGAAAACTGTCCTGAGAGAGCTCGGTATGCTCTGCCGCAGTCCCTAACAGCTCACAGGCCTTGGGTGTTTTCCCCATGACAAGTTGCATTTGCCAAAGGAAATGCTGCTTTGGGGACAGTGTACATCTCTCCAAAAGTGTACAGCTGCAAAGTGCAGTGAAGAAAGAAGCTTCTGCTTCCACAAGGTGAATAGAAGGGAGGTGGAAGGGATAAGAGAGATGAAAGACAGCATAGGCAGGTAGGTGAAGCCCTGCTTACACTCCACAAGAAGCTCTGTAGCTTGAGTGTGTGTTTTCTGTTTGGTGGGGAAAAAACAGTAGCAGGGTAGAAAAGGCAGGGGAACCTGGAATTTCTCTGGCCTTGCAGGGCCTGTATTCTCTCATCCATAAACTACAGGAGGAGACAATATGATCAGGAATAACATTCTGTCAAATCTGTTCCCCTGGGCTTAGTCTGTTTTTCCTTACCTTCAAAGCTATCTGTAAGTCAACATATGAGGTTTCACCTCTCTGTGAGTGTTTTTTGCCACTCCCAACACTTACATTATTTTCCTGATAATGGGACAAACCTTTTGGGCAGACTTCCCTCCCCTTCCGATGTAATATGTGTCTTGGCTTTGCTTGCTTGTGCACTGTTGGAAATGCATGGAGGCATTTGTGGTTTTTGGAACTGAGGAGCAACTAAAACACCTCTATCAATTTATTAATACCCTGCCAAGATCTCTGTACCTTATGGGAGGAGAAACATTCTTTCTGCTTGTTGGGGGTTCAGACTGTGGTCATTTGATTGGGGTGGTTGAGGTGGAGGACAATCACTGTGCAGCCTGCCTGCACAGTGCCCCTGCCTTCCTGGGCTTTGCCATAACGTCAGCCTGCATTTCTGTGTTGCTTACAGAGCAAGGAGATAGTTTCAGAGACTCTTTCCTCACAGCACAGCTGAAGCAGGGAGAGCTTTGCTGTGTTTTGTTTTTTTTGAGGAGATAAATAGCCCTCCTCGTTTTCCGTCAACTCTTTACTTTGGGGGTTAGCTGGGACTTTGAGGTAAGTACCCTTCTCACAAGCATCCCAAACCAAAGGGTTCTCAGGGGGAAGATAATGCCCTTGTGGTCGTGGCGGTGGTATGAGACTATGGGTTTGGTCTGTGTTGAGACTCTGCTGGAGATTTCCCTTGCGTCTCAGAAATCTGGTGAAAGTGGTTCCAGTCTTGAGCATCTCTGTGTTAAGGAAAATTCCCTGTCTGACCACCCAGGAGCCACTCTGGCAGTCACACTCCCACCACTCCAGGCTGTCACTGCCGGGACAGAAGCCCTTTCACAGTGGCTGGTTCCATTAAGCTGATGTGCGCCCTGCTTGACTCCCCACACTCACACAGCCAGACACGTTTCTCTCACTGGCTAGACCCCAGGTTTCCCATAGGAGAGTCCCAGAAGTTTGGACTCTTTAAGTAATTTAATCATGGTGCAGTAACACCATAACAGCTTGAGTTGATGCCTTCAGGGGGGCTCCCTGAACTAAGGAACCCCCAGGCTTTTATACCCTCACAGTCTGTGTCCCCGTTCCAATTGTGATATTTAGTCTGGGGCCTTCTCGCTGTTTATTTGGGTTCTGTGGAGTCTCTGGGTGACCAGCCACCCTTGGCCAGTGCCAGAGTTTCCCATGCCCTTTGCTAGGCAAAGGGTAGGTGCCAGGTCATGGCCCATTGCCTGTGGCTCCAGCCACCACCTGCAGCTCCTCACCAAGCTACTACATATATTCCTCAGCATCTGCACTTGGAGAGGGTAAAGAATCTGCCCTGGGAGGTGGGCAGTCCAGCACACACTGGGAGGACTCACTGGGTGCTGGTTGTCACCTGGCTTGTGCAGCCCCTGAGGTCAGGAGCAACTAGAATGGCTGACTCTTGCCATGAGTGCCCCCAAGCAGAATGGGATCCCTGGGACAAACAAACATACAGCACCTGCAAAATGCAGATCTCCTCAGCTCACCCTGGCTGCTCCTGCCTGGGTTCACTGCCTGCTGCCCCAGCTCCTGCTGTCTGAACTGGATGTTCCCTTGGGCCTTACCCAGCTCCTGCCTATTTGCAGGCTGAGGGCTGCGACTGCCCAAGCCCTGCTCATGGTACGAGTGACACCTCATGGAAGTCAGTGTGATCTGGCATAGGTCCGTGGGTCAAAGCCTGCAGAACACCCCTTTGGTCCTGTGGTGGCAAATCATATTAATTTTTCTTTCGTGACACCCAGGAACGTGGTCTGGAAGTGGGGCGTGCCTGGTTCGTCCAGCGCCAGATGCGAGACAGGCAGACCCAGCCCACAGGAGCTGACAGTCGGCATCCCTGGCTGTAACACAGCAGCTCGGCGCTGGCTGCTAATGGCCTGTTAGTACTCACACCCACGTGTGACTGAGGGTGAAGGTCGTGGGGCAGCAGGGAGCAGAATACCGAGGGCACCTTTTGAAGTACAGTGGGGTGCACTGGCCTCGGGAGCCAGCAGTGCTGCAGGAATATCTCTGGGTCAGGCACTGTGGATATTAATATTTCCTTTTCTGCACTGTCTTTTGGTGACCAGGTGGTTTCGTTCCTTTGTTGCACTTGGCTTATCTTTGATAGGCTTATGTTGGTCAGAGCATTTCATTAGCACGCTGAATGCAGTCACAGTGTGTGAAATGAGGCAAGAAACATGTACTGATGTTGCCGTGGGTGTAAACATTGCCTCTCAACATTGTTGCAGGATTACGGAAGCACCTCCTGCTTCCCCCATGCACAACCCAGAGATGTCTTTACCTTTTCCCATTCCTCTTGTATAAATAAAATGAAAATGGCATTTCTGCACATCCGTGAGATGGTAGGTGGGTACCTGGAGCAAGCAGAACATCATACCCTGCTGACAGAGGGGATCACTTCTTTTCTTGTTACCCCACCATTTTGTTATGTATTTACAAGTCTCTGTCACATCTTATCTCCCTCATTGTGCACTCACACTGGAAACCTTGAGATAAACCTGAAAACGCCCTGCTTTGTTATGTTGGCATTTGTGACTTGTGGGTGGCAGGTTATATAATGTGCTGGTTTGTATCCACTCAGTTACAGTGATTAGGTATCAAGTGACTGTGGTTATTTTTGCTTTTAAAAGCAACAGAGCTATAGTGGGCTCCCCGGAAAGACAGAATGTGTTTGTTCCCCTTTGTTGCTGACTGGCAGCAATTCTTTATGACTTGCTCCTGTGTCCTCCTTCTCCCAGTGCTCCTGGCTTTGTACCTATTTTCTGAAAAACCCAATGGCCTAGTGCTGTGAAATGCAGGAGTGTTGCTCTGGCTTATTATGCATTTCAAATGCATCTGCATGCTTTAGCCTTAAAAAAGATGTATGGCTCTGCTAATGTGGTAATTTTGTCCTTCCTTACATTCATGCTCTTTGGTGAAAGCAACTTCAGGAGGAGCCTGTAACTTTGCTTGGCAGATGAAGTTAAGATGTCCATATTAAATGAACCTTGGGCAAGCAGCAGTATATGTTTGGTGAGCTGCCTGCTGTAATTGAAGTGTGTACTTTAGAGGAACGGAAGCTTAATTGGTTGAGGGTGTATTGCGGGGCAATGGTAAAAAAAGCAGAGCAAGCAGCTGACAGTCTAGGCAGATTTAGACATAAAAATGGAACTGGAGATGAGTAAGCTTGCATTGAGAGAAATTCTCAAGACACACACCGGGGCAATGCTACTGTGAAACTCTTTTCAGTTCTGCATCCTGACTCATTAGCTGGCAGTGGGAGCACACCTCAACAGGAGTTTTGCAGTGCTGGTGTGAGAGTGTATGTCAAGAGGGACTGGAGAACCACATGTGAGCTTTTGAGAAGGTGGGCTGGGTCAGCTGAGGTGTTGAAAACATTTCTGTTAGCTTTGTGAATCCATTGCACCATGAGGGCTTTCTGTTGCTGAAGGCCTTCCTGAGCAAGCCTTAAAAATGGAAGACAAATGGGTATGGGAAATTACCAGCTGCCTCTTGGATGCAGTGTGTTTATTTGGGAGAATGTGGGCTGGCAGAGATTGGTGTTGTTGCCAGCTGGAGCTGGCTGCTCAGATTTGGCACCACTGGCCACGGCAGCAATGCAGAACATGTGGAGAGGAAGGCTGGCTTTATGTCATCCCTGTGGAGCAACTGACTGTCAAAGAATGTGTTTCTACATTTCCCATAAAGAATTTTGGTAATTTTTCCTATCACCCTTGGCATTTTACTTTGGCTAAACTGGTGTTCTGCTGCAGGAGAGGCTGGTGTTTGGGTTCTTTGTTCTCTTGTTCCTGTCTGCTTTTAGAGGTGCTGGTCTTAGTGTGCACGGAGCTTTCCCGGCTTGAAGATACAAACACTGGGGACATCCCTGAAGAGGGCAAGACTAACCCAAAGACAGGTGCTTAGAAGGATGTCTGCTGAGCACTAGTGCAAAGCTAGGCACATTTGGTACATGTTTAGGGTTTCTCCTTTGCAAGAAGTTGGGATTATGTGTAATTTTGTTCCTGACACCCGAATAACACAGCAGGGAATAAATGAGAAATGTGCGGGAGCTGAGCCCTGTTTTTAAACCATCCTCTGCCCATGTGGGGGTGCTGAAACATATCCAAGCATGTGTGGGCTGTGCCAATGGCCAGCATTAAAAGATGGTGCTGTTTGGGGACATGGGGGAAAGGGACCCTTCTTTCCTGATTTTGGTGTTTCATCTGGCAGATGGAGACGGCTTCCTTGTTTTTAACTGGCCGAAATTAGGGTCTCTCACCTACCAAGCCGGCTTCCCATCAGGACGCTGTGCTCTGCACTGATCGTTCATTTAAAATGCAATGATCTCAGATGTCATTTTCTGTTAGTGACTGATAGAAGGGGACTCAGTGTGGCACAGTGAATGTTAAACAGAGGGCTATTTTCCAAGGAGGTGAGTCTGTAGCCATGTTGCTCTGACTCTGGGGAGGTTGGGCACAAGTCCTGGCCTTGCTCCATTTTAGAGCTCAGCGCAGAGCAGTGGTTATCTGGACAGTACTTTCACATTTCCCCACCTCATCTTGGTGTGGAGTCCCTGTTCCTGTGTGCTTCCTCGCAGCTCTGCCTGGGGGAAAAGCCCTTGCCACCTCCCTCTGTGCACAACAGACAATGCTGAAATAGCTTGTGAAGGCTGCTGTGTCCATGCCGGGAGGTGGAGGAGCTGCAGCAACCCATTAATGAGGGCTGGTGTTATGGCTAGTGTTTGCTTTTATTGTGTAAATGAAACTGTTGTACCTTTCCGAAGGTGAAGGGTAAATAATAAGATGTGCCGTCCTGACCTGAAAGAATTGTGTTACCTTGGCTCAGTCCAGCCACCACCAGAGACAAGAGGAAAGTCGAGCACAGCAGTAATTACCTTGCAGAGCAGGCAAGGGCTGGAACCTGCCCGCTCCCTTCAGCCAAAGCAGGAGGGGGGAATTTGGCCCGAGTTATGTCTGCCTTGTGTGGGGTGCTGGCCCTTGGGCACTGTGCTGCCAGGGGCTGGCAGGGACACAGTCTTGCAGCAGGTGGGGCAGCTGCCACCTGGAAGTCGTCCTTGACATTGCTGTTGTCACCGAAAACTGCGGGAAAAACAAAAAGTCTCCAACAACATTTTTAGTGTTAAGGGAATCAAGGCATTACTTCATTTCTGGCCAGGATGGTGTTCTGGCCAGGATGTGCCACAGAAATCATTTCATCCACACATAGCCTGGGTGTGCAGAGAAAATCATTCCATGACACGTGAATTTTACCCGATGTTTCCCAAACTTTATACAGTAAAAACCCATAGAGGTACGTTGGTTCTATGTTCATAGGTTCCAAGTTACGGAGTTCTGAGTATTTGGTTTCTTATTGGTTACAGGTATTCTTTGCTTCTGATGCTAATTTGGTCTTGATTGCTTAACTCTCTTACCAGTCCTTTCCCGGAATAGGTAGCTCCCACTCTGCCAGGGGTATTGTCTTGTGTTGATGGTTTGTTAATGGCTCTTGACGACTCTTGATGGTTGTTATTTCTTGTGTATCTCCTGTGCTGCTCCCAGTCTGTTGAGATGCTAAACTCATCAGGCTTCCACCTAGTTTATTTTGTGATTGTGAAGACTGACTGAAGCAAAAAAAATTTTAAACTTACTATATTTTGCAACACTGTCATGGGTCTCCCAGTACCAGGGCACCATCCAACACCAGTTAAGGAATGCTGCTGCATTGCTGCTGAGCAGCAGGAGGAAAAGGCAAGGGCAGCACTTCATGGAATAGCTGCAAACACGACAGTGGGAGCTGTGCAGGGAACAGAGCTGTGAAATGCTGTGCCTCCTGTGCAGGAGGAGAGGAGTAGAAGTGAGATGGGAAATCTAGCTCCCTCATTGATAATTTCTTCTGATCTGTTACACCACGTTAAAGATCTGTATGCACACTGGAGCTGCCTGCCTTTTAAATCAGCATACGTAATACTTGCATCATTTCATGCTTCTTGTGTGCAGTTCTCTCTGCTCCCAGGTCAGGGAAGAGACCTTACCTGACTGCTTTTCTGTCTTTTAAGGTTTGGAATTCAACCTTGCTCCAGGCTGTCTGTACAAACAGCACAAAATCATGGCCTTGTGGTTTTGTGCAAATGTGGTGTGCCTCCGAGCACTGCTAGGGTGCTTTTTTGTACCCCTGCTAGGCCATTTGCAGGCAAAACAAGATAGCTGACCTGCAGAGCAAGAGTGAGAGTGCCATGCCTCCTACAGGGTGTGGGGAGCCTCACTCAAGCCCTTCAGCCTCTGTCACAGTGAGGCAGGGCAGGAGTTGGTTTCTGGAGCCCCGAGCAGTCCAGCCAGCGTGTCCTTTGCATCTGGGGGCTGCTGTGACATGGTGAGGATGCTGACTCTCTTCTGGGCCTTCACAGCAGGGAGCAGGCCATGGCTCTGTGCTGCAGACATAGGAAGGCCAGGGGAGCTGAGAGGAGGAGGATGACTGTGGGTACTTTCTTCTCTGGGGCAAAGGGAAGGGTCATGGCTTTAAGGACCTGGACAAGGTAAATGAGCTGCAGATATAAGCAGGCTGGAGTGAGAGGCCGTCATCTCCAAGTTGTCCTGGCACCCCAGGGTGCCTCACTATGCCATGTAGGTGGTGGTGACCCCAGGGAATGCCTGCCCTGCAGCAGGGAGCGGGGCAGAGCGCAGGGACACAGGTGCTGCTGCCCTGGGGAAAGGTAAAGCAGGTGCTGGAACTGTGAGCCTCGTGTGATTCCCCTCTCTTTGTGTCTCTTGGCTGTGCTGGTCCCTGGAGGAACATTTATGGAGGAGGACAGAGCATGAGAAAATACTTGATCCATTATCAAAGGACTCACAGGGAGAAATAGGACTCTCTGTTTCCACAGCACAGCAGCATTTCTGAATTGCACATATTACAGGAAGAGCCCCAGCATTCCAGATGCTCATCCAGCAGGATCTTGCCTGGAGGACAAATGCTTCCTCGGAAGACGGTGTCCACAGCATCCTTACGCCATGTGCAGGATTTCACAGTGCCTGCACGTCAGAGCTGATCCTTTTTGCAGCGCCTCATCCTGACTCCCGGTAGCGTGCTGGGTGTCGATGCCGGAGCTTTGCTCTTCTCAAGGTGTGGCCAGGCACTATTTTTAGCCACTTGAAGTGGCCAGGATGTGAGCTCGTCGTGTGCTTTGTGGAGATGATGACAGCATGGGCATCCCTCTCTCTCCAGGCTGCAGGCTTTGCTGAGGCAGTGTGTGTGGAATTGGTAATGATCCTGGGTTGGAAGCTGCCTTGCCTTGTGCCTGCGGAAAGTAGCAGGGAATCAGAGCTGCAGGTCTTGTGGTCACTTTGCACAAAATCCTTGAGAGAAGTACTTTGAAAACCACTCAGATTCTGTGGGCGTGTCTGAAGAGTCTCCCGCTCCGCGGCCCCAGTGCCTTGGTTGTCACAAACTGTGTGGAGGATGCTGCCTGTGTGCAGCAGCTCAACCCCTTGTGCTAGCAGTGACAGCATGGCAGGTTTGCAGTGGCCATGAGGAGCTTCTTGCCTTGGCACCTGCTGTGGGCATGCCCTTCTTGCTCTCAGAAGAGAGGGGCCAAGAAAGGTGGGTACCTCTGCCCTCTGTTCTCACTTTGTTCTTTGTTTCTAGCAGGTATGGATGGGAAGAAATGCAGCGTGTGGATGTTTTTACCTCTTGTCTTTACCCTGTTTACATCAGCTGGATTATGGATAGTGTAAGTTATCTCCTGCTGGTTATCTGGGAAGCTGCTTCTCCTTGAGGAGAGTCTTTTGGGCGTGCTCTGCCCTTGAGCTACTGTGGGGCTGGGAAGGCATGTGATAGGGGCAGGGGCCAGTCTGTGCCAGTTCATGGCTTGGAGGATCACATTTTTATCCCTGAGTTTCTGTGCTCCGCAGGCCAAGTTGCTGACCTTGCCTTCTTCCTGGTATGTGTTACTGGGAGCTGTCTGAAAAGAGACAGCCAAAAATGTAAAAATTTCCTTTAATCACATTTTCTTTGAATGACTCAGCAGAGCTCTTGGAAGAACACTTAGGCCCTGCTTTGGGGTGGAAACTCGAAATCTGTGGCATCCAGCACCACACTGAAAACCTGCCAGCAGCTTAATGCTGACACCTCACTTTCTCCCTAATGCTTCTTACCAAAATGCACACAAGACATGCAATTCCCTGAGCTGGGCTCTCTCCAAGCATGCAGGCAGATGACTGCAGCATGAATTTGGGAGTGATGAATGTGTGATCAGCAGCTATGCTCAGGCTGAGAGGCAGTTATGTTGTAGGATGTGGCTTTGGCCATGGTCTATGGATGCTGCTTTTCAGCAGCAGGGGCAGCTTAAGCCTTTTGTCTGACCTCTGTTGCTTGTTGTTTTTCTTGTCCCATCCCCTCTCTATTAAAACAGCTTTTGTGGATGGAGTACCATAGTAAACCTGATGAATCAAAATGATTCAAACTAAAAATGAAAACATTCCCCTGGCTGGTTATTTTTAAGGCAGCTCAGTTCAGTGACTGTATTTGTCTACTCGACCATGCAAACCGTAAGCAACACAAAAGAAGGCACATAGGCTGAGAAATGAGCAAAACTGCCTGCTTGAGCAGAGGGAAACACAGGCTTCTCTAGCTGATCCTGCCAGTGGGCTGTGAGGCACTTAATGTGTTGTTTGAATGATATTTGGAATGGAAGCTAGGATGAGGTTTTTCACAATTTCCTTTTTTCCCCCCTTTTTTTGACAGGTACTTTATAGCAGTGGAAGATAACAAAATTCTCCCATTAAGTGTACCAGATAGGTAAGAGCTGTTTGTGGGCTTCATATTCAATCACTTGTTTCTTTGAAATAATAAAACAATTAAAGCAAAAATGGGAAAGAAAACCTCGAATCTTTATTCCTGTGCCTTTGTCTCTTAGGAAACCTGGTCCCAAAAGACCACCTTATATAAGGTAAATGAATTATCTTCTTCCAAGTACTGCTCTGATTAATGGTTGCTATTTATGTGTCTTTGCCATCCTAGAGTTACAATGATCCACTTTATATTTTCAAGTATTGCAGGTGATGCACCTCCTGCAAGCTGTGTGTTTAGTCAAGTCATGAACATGGCAGCATTTCTAGGTAGGAACCACAACTGGAGTTTCTTTCTCTTTCTGTTTGTTTTAAGAGTCACCGAAAGATAAGTAAAATCCTGTACATATTCTTCTTGAATGTGATGGTGTGAAATCTTTTGAACTGTACATTTCATTGCTGCTTGTTCCCACTGCAAAGACAGAAATGTAGTAGGGGAAATACAACCTCCAGACGGCAAATGTGTCGTGGGAGGTGTGATGGTAGGTGACTGTCTCGGCCTTGGTGATCATGAAATAGTTGAGTTTAGAACTTTTGCTGTAATGATAAAAAAGGAATTTAAGGGATCAAAACAGAATTGATCCCCTAAATTTCAAGAAAGCAAACTTTAAGCTCTTCAGAGAGGTACTTAGCAGAGTACCTCGAAAATCTGCTTTTGAGGGCTTAGGTGTCCATGAGTGCTGGTCGGTCTTGAAGAACCATCTTTCAGAAGCACAGGAGCAGGCAATCCCACTGTGTGGGATTGTGCTCCAAGAGTGGGGCAGAAGACCAGCTTGGCTTAAGGGGAAAAAGCCATTATATGGCCTCTGGAAGAGAGGTCAGGCTTTGCAGGATGATTGCAGAGCTGTGGTTTGTATATGCAGGGAGAAGACAGGACAGGCCAAAGCTCAATTAGATTTCAAACTGGCCAGAGTTGTTTCACACAGCAGTAAGAGTGCTTTTAAGGATGTCAGTGGCAAAAGGACGCCTAAAGAAAATGTTGGACAGATACTTGTTAAAGGCTGTAACCTAACTAATTGGGATGAAGAAGAAGTGGAGGCATTCAATTTTTTTCTGCCTCAATTTTTAATAAAATGCTGGTAGACCTTGGGCTGCCCAGTCTTCTGAGCTGAAGGATCACAAATGTGGGAGCAGTGCCTTTCCATTTGTGGGCACTGGGATTGTCAGGGACCAGCTGTATCAGCTGAATGCTCGTAATGCCCTTGCTCCTGATGGGATTCATCCCTTCAGAGTACTGAAGGAGGTAGTAGATGTTAGGGCAGGACCCCTCTCTACTCTCTACCAAATGTCTTGGGATTCTAGGGAGGGTCCTGCTGACTGGAAGCCAGACAGCATTATTCCAGTCTACAAGGAGAGCATGAAGACCCAGAGAACTACAAACCTGTTGGCCTAACCTCAGTTCCTGGAAAAATCATGGACAAAATGATATGGACACATTTAAAGGATAATGCAATCACCAGGCACGGTCAGCATGGGTTCACAAAGTGAAAGTCCTGTTTGAAAAACTCAGTATCCTTCCATGATAAGGCCTCAAGCCTGGTGGGTGAAAAGAAGGTGTTGGTCTAGATTTTCTGGATTTTAATAAGACTTTTGACACTGTCTCTCACAGCAGCCTTCTGGAGAAGTTGTCCACCCATGGGATCAGCATGTTCACAGTGCACTGGGTGAAGAACTAGCTGAGGGCAGGGCTCACAGGGTTGCAGAGAAGCTACATCTGATTGGCATCCAGCCACCAGTGGTGTCCCTCAGGGCTCCGTTCCCGGGCCAGTTCTGTTCAATATTTTTATCAACGATCTGAATGAATGATGTGAAGGCACCATTGGCAAGTTTGCTGGTGATCCCGGACTGGGAGGTGCTGTTGTTGACTCTCCTGAGGAACCAGGAGTCTTCTAGAGGGATCTAGATAGCTGGAACACTGGGCAGTGATTAATGGGATGAAATTTAAAAAGTCTAAATGCTGTATCCTGCACCTAGAATGGAGTAACACTGGACTGAAGTGTAAATGGGGAGAGGATGTGGAAGTGGAGGTGTGGATCTCTTCTTCCTGGGATCCAGTGACAGGACATGTGGGAGTAGTTCAAAGCTGCTTAAAGGGGAGTTTAGACTGAACACTGGAAGCTTTCTTTACCAAGAGAATGTTCAAACACTGGAATAGGATTCCTAGTGAGATGGTTGATGACCCAAGCCTGTCAGTGTTTAAGAAGCATCTGGACAGTGCCCTTAATAACATGCTTTAACTTTTGGTCAGCTCTGAATTGGTCAGGCAGCTGAATTTGATGATTGTTGTAGGTCCCTTCCAACAGAACTAACATGTTCTGTTCTAATCTCTGCTTTGTGGATAAAGTCAAGCTTTCCTCTGCTGTATTTGTGTACTTTTGAGAGGTGCTTTTATCTCTGCCTACCTTAGCTATATCAAAGCTAAAGGAGAGGAAAACTACAGACACATGCTAGGAATGTAGGAATTACTGAAATTGAAAATACCATTGCTTTGCATGGAATGCTTTTAATTCCCTTTTATCATTTCCATCAGGTTTTAGAAAAAAGATTGCATAATTTCAGGAGTCTGTATTGTAGAAATAGAAATTTAAAAGTTCCTGTACATGAGCTTGAGTAGTCACAAGTTGCTGTCCCAAACAATTGCTTGGGGATGAAAAATAGAAAGCCTCTTTTTGGGGGGAACAACGTTCTTCTTTTAAGGATTTGGAGCAGATTGATTCACTAGAGCAATTGTGAGAGAGTAAATTCAAATACCTTTTGCTGTTTGGCTAAAAGTGGGTACTTTTTACTTACAGTGCCCTTATTTTCCTAAACCTTGTTTTTGATGTTATACCAGGGGTTTTGTGGAAAATGCAGATCTAATTTTTTAAGGCAAACTATTTACAGCAATATGACCTCCATGTTATCAGTTTGAGCATGAGCATAAGAAGGTGTTTGACATCAACTAGCAAATCTCTCTGTTCAACTAAACTGATTTTTAATCGTCTGGTTTGAATCTCACCCGAAGGCCATCTGATTGCCTGGCTTTCTGTGTTGTTCCATGCAGAATTCCCTAGGGAGGGCAAGAATACACGATTTGACTATCTTCTGGGGTTATGCCATATCATATAATGGTTGATATAACACATCTGTTGTGTATCATATACTGTAGTGCTTGGGGGAATTGTAGGCTGGGAAGGACTGTTGCTCCATTCATCATGGAAAATCAGTGCAATATTTTGGCATGTGTTTGTGGCAACAGAACTGTTCCAGAGGAGGAGAAGAGGCAGTAGGCATTATGGCAAACCTCACAGAAATATGTGTGTGCCATTCATATGGTTTTTAATGCAAGTTGGGTTTGAAGTACCTCCTCCAGGAGAGCTCAGTGGAGTGGAACCATGCAAGCCCAGATGCCACTAAAGTGAATGCATGGTGTGTTATGTGGAAGCTTCACAGACAAGCAGGAAGGTGTTTTTCCCCCCCAGAAAATTTGCAGACAAAGCATCATGAGAAAAGGAAGCCTGGATTCCTTGGTGTAGCTGGATTACAAGAGAAATGCTTCCTGTCCTTAGTCTTGTCAGTGATTAAGTGAGAGGGGGCTGTGCAGAAGCACAAAGCTCGCTGACCTGGAGGTAGAAAGAGGAGGGGCTGTGAGCCCCAGGCAGGTTGTGCTGCAGCGGGTTGTACCTACTGACGCCCCTTGCCTTCTGTTTCCTTCCCAGCGCTTGTTGTGGCTGTCCTGCGCTTCATTCAGCTGAAGCCAAAGGTGCTCACCCCTTGGCTGAACATCAGCGGCTTGGTGGCATTGTGCTTGGCCTCATTTGGGATGACCCTACTCGGCAACTTCCAGGTACTGCCCCACAGGCTTGCACTGCTCTGTCTGTGACGTGAGTTCCCCACTTCTCTAGCGGATCTGTTTAGGCTTTTGAATGACCTGTGATGCCAACCCGGGAAAAGCATGTGCCCTGGCCCTCCCTCTGCCTGCTCTGCCACCTCTGTCTGCCACTCGTGTGCTAAGATGAAGGGCCACAATCACTTTCCACATGTTTCCAGCAGGACCTGACCTGCTGAGAGCCACAGCAGGAACCTCCCAAATCTCTTGAGCCCTGGGAGTGGGCACAGGTGGCCCTGGGGAAGAGGGTTGAGCAGGAAGTTTGCGGACACATCTGTGCAAACAGGTGCACAAATGCCCATACAGATTTAGCAGACAGCTCAGTGTCCTCCTTTCAAAACATATGTTGCTTTAAATCCACCTACTGCTGATCCTCAGACCTGCCAGGAGAGGGCCACAGCAGAGGAGTGCCAGGACTTCTCCAGGTGTGATGGGTGTCTGGATGAGGACTCTCCCATTCTCCCTCTGTCCTGCAACGTTATAGGAACAAACATCTGTCACATCTGTAGGGATGGGTGTCCCCTGTGATCACGGCTATGTCTGTCAGGGCTGCAGTGAAAATCTGGGCATTAGAGTCAGTGGCACTTGAGTTTGACTCTGAGGCTCTGCCTCTCCCTGGGGTGCAAGGAGTGACCCCCAATAATGACAGGAACTGAGAGGTCAGTGCAGGCTGGCTGCTTCCCTGGCTTTGCATGACAGGGACCCAATACAGAAATGGTACTGGTTTTGTGAAAGGTGTACCTGTTTGGGTTGTACAATTATTGAAGAACTTTGTGTCATTTACAGTTGACTTTTTTTTTTTTCCTTTTTGAATGAGGTATGAGATCATTTGCCCAAAGCAAGCACAAGCCCAAAACCCAGAATCTTGTTCTCTTCACAAGAGCTTCCCATCTAGGAACTATGAAGCCTTTGTAACAGCTTTGTCTACCTCTGAGAAGAGTATTTCTAGTACAGGATAGGCACTAGGAAACAGTTTCAACCTCTCCTTTCTTTTTTTCACTCTTCAGAGCAAATGGTTGTAATTTAACAGTAGATGCTTTGAATCACGCCTAGCTATAAATTCTGATTATTCTCTGTTATCTAATTATCCATTCCTTATTAGTTACCTGTATCCTTTCTTAGATCTTTTGCCAACCATGAAAACATGGTAATAAGACCCTAGTCTATGCCTCTCCCTGCCTGACTGCTGAGCTGAATGTGGCATTAAGTCATATTTCTGGAAAATTATACATTTGGTGTTTTAGAGGGACATTATAGCTGTGAGTCCCTTGCAGTGCTATCTTGGGAAAGGCAGCTCAGTCTCATTTTTGCCTGTATTATTATTTGGACCTACTTGAAAAAAATTCAGGGTAGAGAGGAGGGGAGTTATCAGTGGAGGCACAGCAACTAGATTGTTGTTCTGTGGATTGCGTCTTATTTGATGGGGATTTGTCAAATCATCAAACAGGAATCAAGGCTGCAGGGCAAAGTTACACACCGGTAGTTTCTTTCTTAGGAAAGCCTCAGAGGCAGAGGGAAAAGGGAAATTGTTTGGCTTAAGCCCATGCTGGACTTTTTGATTGGATTTTCAGCCTCAAGGGATCTCTGCAGATTCTTGCTAGTTGAACCTGGCTGTCATTTTGCCTTGCAGTGTTGCACAGTCACTGAGCCCTGTGAGACAGGGCAGCCCAAGGAACAGGGAAGCACTGGCACTCCAGAGAGATTGGGTTCATGTTGCCTCAGACCCCTGTGGTCAAGGATGGGCAGAAGAGGAAATTTGGTGGGAGAAACTTGGCAAACCAGGAGCATGTATTTGTGTTTTGGCTTGTGCTAGCTCAAGGGGGTGTCAGGGCTCTGCTCCCTGCAGCTGGCACTGAAGGTGCACAGTTTGCATCCATTGCAGGGACCTGTACAAGATCCAGTGGGTTGTCCTTGCCTGCCCTGGCCATCACTTCAAGCCAGGGAAGGATTTATTTCTGAGCTCTGCATTTGTGAGT
This sequence comes from Pomatostomus ruficeps, assembly GCA_013400735.1. NCBI lineage: Eukaryota > Metazoa > Chordata > Aves > Passeriformes > Timaliidae > Pomatostomus > Pomatostomus ruficeps. The sequence continues at coordinate 40,914 of VYZT01038349.1, read as the reverse complement.
CTTGTCAGGGAGCTGTGGGAGACAGTCCCCAAGCAACTGCATTTTCCACAGTGCTCTTGGGCTTTGGGCAGAAGATCTGCTTGACTGTGACAGCTGTCAACTCATCTTGGTTATGTTACACCTTACAGCTCTGCCAGAAGAAATTATATAGCATCTCTGTCTCACAGGCCGGTGATTCCCACTCTCCCCTGTCCCAGCTCAGCAGCAATCCAGCTAGCTATCACATAATTTTTATTGTGTCCAGGCAATCACTGTTGTGTTTGTTCCTAGCTTTCCAACGATGAGGAGATCCACAATGTGGGCACATCGCTGACCTTTGGCTTCGGGACGTTGGCGTGCTGGATCCAGTCTGCCCTTACCCTCAAGATCAACCTGAAGAATGAGGGGCGGAAAGCTGGGATTCCACGAGTGGCTCTCTCAGCCAGCATCACCCTCTGCGTGGTGCTCTGTATCCTTTGGTCTTGCTCCCTGGGAAGCCAGGTATCGTGTGTGTTCTGCAGCAGCTCTTCTCACACCTCCCCTAGGATCTCAAAGCGTTTTGGGATGCTACTCAGTTTGTCTTCATGGCACAGTCCTATTTCAGTGCCATACTGTGGAGAGTGATGTTTCCGGGTTTCATGGAAAGGGACAGTTTTGCAGGTGATCTAAACAGAAGGAAAGGTATAGGTTGAAAGGTGTTTCCATTGCCTGCGGTGCAGCGATCTGATCCAGTTCCCTCTGGGAAGCTCCTGGCAGGTAGGGGCCCACAGCCACATCCCCACTTGCTGGCTCTGTCCCTGGCTAGCTGGATACTCAAGCAAATCACTGACTTTTCTGCATCCGAGTCTTTCCCTCTGTAAATGTTTATCACCTGATCTGGGGTCAGGGAGCCCTGGTCCATATAGGAGAGCTACTGTGCTCCATGGGCATCATTGGACACCTGACATCCCTTTCATCTCTGGCATCACATTCACACCTTCCTCATGATGGCTGGATGGGTTGACTTATCCAGGTGACTTTGTTCAGATTTTCTTCCCTGTCAGTGTCTCTGCTACCCTTGTTCTCCTTGACTTTCCTCTTCCAGATTTCATCCTTATGGCCCAGGGCATTCACATGCATGCTTCCAGGATCCAGTGGAGCCTGGTGATGTGCTTCCTGTGCTACTTTGGCACCTTTGCAGTGGAGTTCAGGCATTACAGATTTGAGATCATTTGTTCTGAGTACCAGGAAAACTTTCTGAGCTTTTCTGAAAGTTTATCAGAAGCCTCTGAGTACCAGACAGATCAGGTGTAGCCTGTCCTCTGGTAGGGGGGAGGGGGCAGGTGTAGTCTCGTGGGTGAAACATGACCTCATTTACACTTTTTTTATGAGTTTCTTTTCATGTGCAATCATGATGGTATTGCCAAAGGGCTCTGAGGGTGGCTGTCTCACTAAGAGCCAGACAAACAGAGGCATCTGCTGGAAGAGGAGTGGATTCATCTCCGTGGCATCATGAGAGAGCAGAAGCTTAGTTTGTGCCACCAGTGACTCTGAGTGGCTCTGTCACACTCCTGTTGTTCAAAACATCCAGGAGCTTGTCCTTGCGATGCCCCTCTGAGACAGGTCCAGCTCAGCCCACCCTGCAGAGAAGGAGATGAAGGAAGCAGACTTCTTCAGGCACCAAGAGTCTTCAGGAGTCACCGGTTCCCATCACCAGACTGCATCTTTCGTGTGTTTCTCGGGTTGTTTTCTTTACTGCCAACTGGGGGAACTTGGTAGGGTGAGCAAGAACAGCTATTTCTTCAGAACCTGGAATCAGATATGGAAGACCTGGACGGAGTGGCTTTTATGGCAAGCAGGCAGACGTTTCTTCCAGCCTGGAAAGCAGCTGACGGCAAATCTGGGTTTGGAAGGAACTGTGCTGTGACCAGGAAGTGAGACTTGGCTGATGCTGCCTTGTAGGTGGGCAGATCATCCCCAGGCCAGAAGGGGTGACACAGTGGGGTGCTGCGCTTGGCTTCCTGGTGGGGACTGGTGGGAGTGAGGTGCTGAATTAGGATGAGAATGTCTGTGTGCTCTGGAGATGACCCAGAAAAGGCTGCTCTTCCCAAGTGTGTAGTGCTTCCACCACACATCGTGTATAGTATTTCAAAAGCTTTTTAAATTTTTTTTTATGTTCACTGAGGGGGAAAACATTGTGTTAGAGACACTAGGCTAGTCTGCCATGAGAACAGTACCAGTGGTTCTGGGCACAGGGTTTGGTTTTGTTCCTTGTGCAAGCCAAACTTCAGACAGGCTGAGCTGGGCTCTGGGCGCCTCAGTGTGGCCAGTTGTCCTGAGTGGAGTCTGCCACAGGTTTAAATGGGCTTCCAGTGTGCCAGGAGGAAGTTCTGCCTCAGAGGCTGGGTGATCTGCCTCAGAGCTGGTGCAAGAAGGGGACAGCAAGACTAGAAGGGCTTCTCCCTCCCTAAATGGAGATTTTCAAAACAGGTCTGCTTTCAGAAAAGCAGGAGCCCAAAACCCATTTGAAAACCTGATTTTGGGAAGGCTGCTGTATTGGCTGGGCAAGGGAGTGATGGAGTTGCTTCTCATGAACATGGCTCCTATTTTCCTCCAGAAATCAGGCTCAGCTTAGGTTTACATCTTGTCTGAGCTGCAGGAAAACAAGTAGAAATTAAAATGGTAGGAAGAGGCACTTGAAGGGGAACTTGTACCGCTCCGTGGCATTACTGACAGAGAGGGAAAAGGCAAAAGGGCATTCAGTCTTCTGCAAAGGTCACAGGCCTCTCCTGAGAGGAGAAACACTTCTGTGTTTTAAGTAGAAAGCTTTCAGCCAGCCCTTTATTTTCTGTGCACCAAAAAATGTTCTCAGGCAGCTGTTACAAATCCAGAGCATTTTTGGCCAACAGAGGGTTGTTGTGGATTGCTGAAGGCTTCCTCCTTGTAGCAGTGTCATTAGTGGAAAGCTTTCCTGGAAGGATGTGCTGAGAGTGGCCAAGGACACAGCAGTGTGAGGTGCCAGCTCCCCAGAGGCTCACCCAGGCAGCTCCTCCTGGGCAAGGACAGGAGGGGACAGTCTGGAGAACATGCAGGTGGGGATCCTCTTGCACTGGCACACACTCAGTCCATATGGAGCACAAAATAGCAATTTGTTGTAAGGGTGTTTTACTGTAAATAGTCCACTGTGACTTTTTTCCCCTAATTAATACTTTTGGTTTATTATTTTAGATTTTGTAATTTTATCAAAGAAAAAAAAGATGATGTGGTTATTTTTTTTTCCTTTTGCTCCTTTTCCTATATGCAATCCAAACTGAACTTCAGGTTTTTAGTGATAACTCTGTACATTTCTTAGAGTATTTCTAACAGCACATTTCAATACAACTAAATGACAACTGATATACACTGAAACATGACCACTAAATAAAGTGCTTTTATGGAGAAAGTGAGCTTTATTTTTGTCCCTACCCCAAGCATAGCTTTCTGATGGCAAAGGCAAAACAAAAGGTGAGTATTTCTTTACAGTGTAATGATTAACATTATCACTTAAGGAAGCCAGGGACCGTTCAGCCATGCAGATACACTTATTGTAACAGCACTGATTAGCAGGCTCTTTCTAGGAGCAGGATCACACAGCCCAGAGAGGCGTCTGGACTAGCTGCCCCACAGCCTAACCTGCTACTATTAAACTTTTAGAAGGGCCATGCTGGCACAACGGGGTTTCCTCCCCAGGTGCCTGTCTTCCTTGTTCTTTACTCATCAGCCTCCCTCAAGAGGGACAGCTGTAGGTGTAGAACAGGGCTCAGAAGGCAGCATGCACATACTGTATTCTGGCTGGCTGTGAGGGCAAGACACCTGTGCATGAAGTGCCAGCAGTGGGGAACAGGGAAGCGGGGATTTCAGACAGGAGTTTCAGACTGCCTCTGCCTCCAGTGCTACCAGGTATAACCTACCTGTGGCTCTCACTCCTGCACTGAGCCACGACTGAAATCCTAAAATGGTCAGGGAGGTAGTACAGCTTCCTTGGCTGCTGCCTTAAAGAAAGGACTGGGGAAGGTGAAAGCAGGAAAACAGTGTTCACAGGTTGAGAAATAAAATAATAAAATTTGCCTTTTAGGTGCTGAGATCACTGGTGATAAGACAGGAAGGCTAAATGCTGTGATGGAGTGAACACGATGAAAGCAAAGTTGTGTTTTTATTTACTTACTATGTTAGGAAAAGCTCCATGACCATCTGATCTACATTGGCACAATTTAGGTAAGGTGAAAAGGTCAGGGGTTTAATTCCCATCAAATGCAGCAGGATGTCTGTCCCCAGGAGCAGTTTGTCAAGGTTTGCTCACAGCTGCCCAGTGCTGTGAACGTGTGACTGGAGGAGGCGCTCCATGGGTCAGTGCTGAGATACTTCAGAAATGCTGTCAAGCTGACTTTGGGGTTTTCAGCCAGTTGTATCCCATAGTGCAGCACTATGATTCAGCAGTGCAGTGTGTCCAGAATCTGATTTTTGAAGCTGTACTTACAAATACTCTACTTCATTCTGGGTAGGCTGGCTGTGGAGCTCTAAGCAGCTTCCACATGTAAGTTGTGCTGTTTTGTACCTAGAACTGCTGCACACGCAGCCAAGCTATACCTTGTTCCTTGTCTACACAGTTTGCCTGCAGCAAGGGCTGGCTTTTTCTGTGACAGCCCAAACCTACTGTATTATAGCCCGCAACTGGCATTTTCCTTTGGGAATCATAACTGTGAATGTTTTTGAATTAGCCAGCAATCCCATCTGCAGGGAGAAGCTCACATATTCCCCTGCAGTCCCCAGCGCTCCCTCTGGGACAAGGGGACATAAACCTTGTTTGCAGACTGCTTCTAAAAATGATAGAGCTCATGGTGGGGCATCTCAGCACCAGATTTCAGTGGATGAGTCTGAAGGAAGCATTCCCTTAGCTAACTGCTAGCTGGGAAAGGAGAGGGACAGCAGGGCTCATGGGTGCTGCTCCTTGCCCTGTTCCCAGCTCCAGCTGCACAAGGGACTCCACACCATACTCTCCATCCATACCTGCCTGCACGAGGCCCAAGACATAATGTGGATTTGGTTTGAAATTCTGATTATGGACAAAATTACCTAACATTTCACAAGGACAATTAGGTGAAGCACAGTCTCTTGTGCGTGCACCGCTTTCCCTAGGTGGAGGAAGGCAGGAAAAGTTCGGTGAAAGACGAGATGAGGCTGTAATAGGATTTCTCATCGTCCGTCAGTCCTGCGTTGCCTGGTCTGATCACCACAGCCACGTGAGTGTCTGCCTCCTCGGCCGCATTGGCTTCTGGAACAGAGAGGGGAGAGTGGAGATGAGAGCTGCTGATTGACCTCTTCACACCAGGGTCCTTAAGGCTTGAGGATGCCCCAAAACGCTCCAGTGCTTCTAAAGGCTGAGACAGAAAATGCATCATTTGCAAGTGGCAAGGGCTCTAGAGAGGAACCCGCTCCTGGCAGACTTGCTGTGGAGGGCTGTAGCTGCAGGAATGGACAGGAGCTGGCTCCTCACCATCCCCTCCCCTCTGCCTGCTGATGGCTGTCCAAAGCACCTTGCAGGCAGCACAGCACACACCATCAGCTCGATTCCTGCTCCATCAGCTCAATTCCTGTCACGAGGCTGTGGTCAGGCTATGGTATTTGTGAGGCAAACACCCCCCTCCCCCAGTCACTTCTCACAAGCTTCTTTTTGCTCCCTGAGCACAAAAGGCCACTGGAAGATGATCCAGGGAAAAGGAGGTAACTACAAGCTCCCACTAGCTCTGCTGCCGGGAGGAGGTAAGTACTAACTCTGGGGGACTGAGCTGGCTTAGACTGAGACCCAGTGCTATTTCTGCCAGGAACATGTTTCCAGCAAAGGCAGGAAATTAAATTAGCTTCTCAAGCCTGGCTTTCCAGGGGTCAAGTCTTGGCAACCTGAAGCAATGCTTTCCTGCTGCTGAACACAGCCTAACCGTGAGCGGCACAAAGAACCAGCCACGTAGCAGCACAGCAAACTTCCCCTGAGCATGGGCACTGACCCTGTTTGTAAATGGGGCGTGCTTCAGCCCTGCTTCAGCAGTCTCTCCGTCCTCGCTGGTGCAAAGGCAGGTTTTCTACTTGACCTATTTTCCCTCAGTGCACATGGACATCCCACTGCTGTGTGCAAGCCCGGGTGTGTAAGGAAGGAGGATGGCAGCAGCTAGAGGGAAGGTGCTGAAGCATTTCTGGGGTGCTTGTGAGAAGTCAGAAGCACACCTCTGAAGGGCACCTGCCTCCCCTGCACAGGTGAGAGCCAGCAGGACTGGCAGGTCACGTACCTCGAGGGACATCCGTCAGGAAGAGGATGTTGTTGGTGGCGCACCCAATACTGGCGGCAATCCTCCTGTAGCTCTCACTTTCTACCTTGGGGCCTATTTTGGTATCAAAGTGGCCATCAAAGAGCTGAAAGAGAGAGAAGCACAGGCCATTGCTGAGTGCCACCTAAAGAGCAGGGATAAACCTCCCTCCCTTCCTGCCACAGTAATGAGGGGTTGGTGCAGCCATGCTCTCTCACAGTCAACTGCTTGAGCTTAATTCCCATGGGTGAAACCCACTGCCCCAACCTTCCTGTCCCAGAATTCATTCACAAAGTGTCACAGCAAGGGTGGTTGTGGGAGGGGAGTGCTCTGCAGGGGGAGAAGCTGTAAGGAAGGTGGTAAGGTTATCTACCTCTAGGATATCACCTTCTGTAGAGTATCCGAACAGAAGCTTCTGGGCTTCGACGCTGCCTGAAGAGTAGATATAGACCTTCATCCCTGCTTCCCGCCACTTCCGGATGGCTGGAACTACGTCCTCGAAGATTCTGGACAGCAAAAAAGGGCAGCATGTAAGGGCAAACCCAGAGGCACCTGGAGGGAGATCACTAGCCAGGCACTGTGACAATTAGTTTTGTCCCATTAGTTTGCAAGAGGACTTCATTTTCAATCTGCTCATGGCTCCTGGAATCAGGGAGTCTATTTCAGCAGCAGGTGATGCAGAGCTGGACAAGGAGATTTTAGAGCTCTCACTCCTTGAATGCAGCCAAGCAGGCAGCTTTCTCCATGGTTTTTAGGTCACTGTAAGACAATTTAGCCCCGTTTTTAAAAACAAAACCAACAGGATATCTGTCTCCACTTGTTTTTGGGTTTTGTTATTTTCTCTGGTGGATGTTTACATTTTTTTGTGAGTTCATTTTCTTCTTCCTTGTTCCTCATTTGACAAAACACTTAGTGAATTTATGGGCTTGTTTTACTTACTTAGAAACTTGAAATGTATAGTTTAACCAAATATCTCTTGACCTAAATAAGATCAGGCTTAGCTCCAGTTGTCCCTACTTATGCACGTCTGTGTTGTGGCTGAAACATAAAGAGGAACCTGAAGGCAAAAAGAAGTGAAAAGGTAGGAAACACACAGGTAAAAGACAAAGCAGGAGGAAACAACTGAAAGGGTCTGACCTTGCAACCCTGGCTTGTTTATATTTGTTCCAAAATATGAGTGCAATTTGGGGCTAAAAAATGCAAGACGGAGAACTGTAAGAAGCTCATACTTGTGCCTTAGACTCTTGCTTTACCAAAAAATCTCTCAAATATTGGCTTGTCTGCTGAGTTAGTGATCCTACTTGTACTTGTAAGTGGGGCTGTTCCCAGGAAGAGCCTATGCAGCTGTTCTGCTAATAAATATCTAGGAAAGATGCCCCTATACCTGCCCCCAGTAGGGGCACACAACTACTCACACAATTACTCACTCTCCTTTGACGTGCCCGGTGGCATAGGCTGCCCTCCACATGTGGCCCTGCAGCTGCTTCAGTGCCGTGGTCTTCCTGTCCAGGGACATCTGCCAGTGCACATTGTCTACAACCGCCTGGATGACGCGCTCCAGCTCCTCCTCCCCACTGCCGCTCTCCAGAGGAATCGGCACAGCCCCGTCCAGGCTGGAGTCCTCCTGAGCCTGGAAAGCAGCGTTAGAGCATGGTATTAACAATGCCAAGGTTGTGGGTTTGATCCCTATATGGGCCATTTGCTAAAGAGTTGGGCTTGATGATCCTTGTGGGTCCCTTCCAACCCGGAATATTCTGTGGTTCTGTGAAATCATCCATGATAAAAAGAGGGGAGGGAAGTGGCGGAGCAGTTTCATCTCCTCTAATGCAGGGAAATAGTCTAACACCTGCCTCCATGCATCCCTGTGCAGGACACTGCTTGAACTGCGCTTCACACGAGGGGAATTCATATCACATTCCATGTTGTTTGAATGCTTTTCTCAATGGGAAATTGAGACTTCAGTTGTGTTTAGAAATACTTGCTTGGATTGTACTTTCCAAACCAAACAATTAGCATTACTGTAGCTGTATTGTAAATACTCTAATGAGAACTATGCTTGCTTAAGTATTTAATTACTGAAATTAAGGCAAAGAAGCAAATGCATCTGTTGGCTTCAGCCACAGGTCACAAATTGATGCTGTGTCCCTGTACAGAGGCAGCATCCGCTGCCCTGTGAGGGACAAGTGCTCTGCCATTCCCCCATGCTGCTTTCCAAAAGACGTGTGGATTCAACAAGAGACGGGCACAGTGCAGGCAAAAAGCTGAAAAGTTTTGGCTCAACAGCTGCCCAGGGTCTGTGAAGACCAAGCTGAGCTGAGGGAAGCTGCTGAGCACCAGCCCATCCCTGAGCACAACCCCAGGCTTTGGGTGGGGGAGAATCCAACGATGTCAAGGCAACCAGCCTCCATGGGTGGGGGCAAAGAGACAGGGACAAATATTGGGTGACCAGGAGAGTCCAAGTGACCTGAAGCCTCAGGCATGCTATGAAAATCCAGAGACACAGAATAACTGTTACTTAACCTGTTTCCTCAGAAGTCCGACATCCCGCTGGCACTCCTCCTCCTCCCAGTGAGCACGCAGATACTCCTTCACGTTGTCTTTGATGTAAGGGAACAAGGTCTCCTGGCAGAAAAACAGGCTGCTCCTTTAACCTGGCAGAGGTAAGGCTGACTGGCTTTTAAAGGGAACTGTTCCCACATGCTGCTGTGTACAGTTATTTTCCCAACTTAAGCTTTCCCTACAGTGCTGCAGCTGGTGAAATTTCCTGTCAAGGGTGTCTGCCTGGTCACAGGACTGAGCCAACCTCAGGCCAAGATCAGTGCAGGTGGATTTTTTACACAAATGTTTACGTAGCTGAAACTTTTAAAGCCTGAGATGGAAAGATGGGTGATAATTTTCCTGAGCTTGCCAAAAAAAGTCTCAAATGGCACATGTGACCCCACATTCTCACCAGCTCAGGAGTACAAGGCTGATAATGTATGTACTCTGAACTGACAAGTTATGTCAGTGTATTTTTTATGAGGCACTTGTCCTAGCAAAGGTCATTCTCAAAATGCTTCTCAACCTCTAACCAGAGCTAGAGGACCTTTAAAAATGAAAAGCCTGGTCCAGTGGCACTGAGTTTCACAGGACAGTCTTGCAAATGAAATTAAATGGCGTTTGGGAAAAGTGCCACAGGAAATTACAAACCTTCACACAGATCCCAAGGGCAACCAGAAATAATTACAAATTGCCCTCATTAGTGGTGTTTCACGAGTCAGAAGTCACAAGCAGCCACCGTGCATCTCCGGGTGTGGGAAAAGCCTCAGGTCAAGGAGAAGGGCAGGGAACTCCTTCCTTCTGGTAGAGAACTGAGCTTTTCTTAACTGGGAAAACACTAACCTGAGCTCACCTCGCCTCAAAAAATGGCCCACAGTTTCTTCTTCCTTGTTGCATGTCATCTTTAGCTTGTTACTGAATTGAAAAAGCAATAGTCCCGAGAGTGCAATGTGCTGGCAGGATTTTCTATTGCTCTAATATTGTGTTTTCCATGTTGTATATTTTAAAAACAATGCAAATTGCCTAAAAAATTACCACAAACTTGTCTAGGGAAATCAAAAGCCTTGTAATGCCCCCAGTTACTCTCTAATTTCCTTTTCTTTCAAACTATCTTTTAAATCATGGAGGAACTTAAAGAAAATCCACTGGGAAATGCAGCTGACCTGCTGGCTTGGTTTAACCTCCTTTACAGCTCAGATGACAAAAGGACCCAATTGTTTTTCAAAAGCAGTGTTTCATACTCTTGTGCTAGCAAAGAAAAACTTCCAAACAGGCTCTGAAAGATCAGTGTGTTCTGCGATTTGAGGGATTTTTAAAGGGTAAAAGTCGTGGTCCTTGACTGATTGGCAAATGCATCAGTCTGTGGACCAAGACCGGACACCCACGTATGCTCTTTTACATGAGATCCAGCAAATCCCACGGAATGTAGTTTATCTAATTACATCTCTTCCCCAGCCATCTACTTCTACTCTGCCAGGGTGGACCCGGCAAATGAAAAAACTTGGTGACCTCTAATTGATGGTCATCAAATATTCTCTTTTCTGGTACCTTTCCTTAACCCACCCATCAACTCATTTTATTTCCCTACTTTGCATATTCAGTAATTCTAACATTAGAGAAAGGATTAAATAATTTTTTTTAATATTAAAGAATAAAGTGCCTGCTGAACCAGCAGTGGACCTTTCAAAGGCAAATAGAAATTACAGAGGTTAACTGGAAGACCAAGTGAAATAACTTGTTCCACGTATTTTCAGGATTTCCAGCAAACTGAATTTTATTGAGAACCAAAACTCATTTGGCCTCCCTGCAACAGAACGACTGGGTGGAAACCCGATGTCTCTGGTGTATGGCATGTTGTTTGCACAACTGCAAAATGGCTTCAAGGTGGACATAAACAACTTCGCTGCTCTGTTAGATGTTTAGTAAGAAACCTGGGCTGTCCAAACTGTTTAAATCGAAAGATATTGAGGGGAGGGAGGCAGCTGTAATGCCATCTAGGCCTGAAGTTTCTTCAAGAGCACTGGAAGAATATGGACTGGAAAGATGTAGGTCATGCTGCTCATCTGTTAAACTGTGTTAGCAGAAGCCTCTAGAAAGCCTGGTAGGAGCCTTCACCTGCCATGTGGGTCACAAAACGCCTTGTAAGCTACTGGCTAAAAGATCTACCACAAGCTATGGTGTCTCATGGAGAAATCCAGGTTAATTAACGGCAGGAGAAGGGATGCATCCGTTCGCTGTCTTAGCAAGCCGCTCCCTCCTGTGAACCAAAGCCTCCCGGAGAGGAGGGACCCGTGGCTATTAAAATTTGCGGTTGTCCTCCCAGCGCCTGTGACTCGCAGACTTCCCAGTCTCCTCGGTTCTGCGCCTAAATCAGCATTTCCAGCAGTCTTAAGCCTTATCCTAGGCAAGGGAAGCCACTCGTACATTCGCTGCCGCCACAGTCCCTGTCGCGTACACTCGGTGTGTCCCCTGCGCTGCCCTCCCGCAGTGCTGGACACGCTCCTCTCGGGCACGCTGGGGGCATCTGGCTGCACCACCCTCCCGGAGGGAACAGGCAGCAGATAACCCCGAGAATCAGCGATTACTGCAAATTGTTAATTACTGAAATTCAGGCAAAGAGGCATCGTACTTCAAAGAGATCGCACTTGAGGCTCTCTGCAGACCCGGGTGCGGTGCTGCAGCTCCAGCCATCAAAGGAACAGCGATGGTCGAGGGCTTTTCCCGGATGAGGCTGCGAGCACTCCAACTGCCCTATATCCATGAAAAAGACCCCTGACCCGCCCCGAATCTCAGCGATAGTGACCTTCTCCCTAGCCCACCAAGGGGGCGGCCGATCGGCAAGACAAGGCGTATTTTCTCGTGAGCATTACTCGGAAAAACGCAGAAAACGCAGAAAATGGGTCACGGCTCTCGCTCCTGGCAGCACCTCGGGCCTGCCCCGCGGCGAGCTGCCAGGGCTGGTGAGCCACGGTACGAACGGCGACGCTACGGGAACCCCAACGACGCGAGGACTGGGGGGTCACGACAGGAGCGGCGACGCTGCCGGAGCCCCCCGCGGTGCCGGCGGCTACCGGGTCTCACCTGGACGAAGGCGATGGGGGTGGTGGTGCCCTCGATGTCCAGCAGGATAGCGCGCACCTCCGCCGGTACCGGCAGCACGCCCATGGCGGCGGCGGCGGCGGCACGTGGGGCGCACCGGGGACGCGCGGCGGCGGGGAGCGCCGCGCCGGCTGTG
>VYZT01038349.1:17500-28338 GCA_013400735.1 Pomatostomus ruficeps | reverse complement strand
GGCCGGCCGGGGCCGTGACGTCACCGGCAGCCTATGGGGGCGCGGGGGGGCTCCCCGGTCGCTCCCTCACCCGTATCCCTGCGCATTTCCTGCCCTTCAGGAAAATGTTCATCGGAGGCCTCAGCTGGGACACCAGCAAGAAGGACCTGACAGAGTATCTCTCGCGGTTTGGCGAGGTTGTGGATTGCACCATCAAAACAGACCCGGTCACTGGAAGGTCGAGGGGGTTTGGGTTCGTGCTCTTCAAGGATGCTGCCAGCGTGGAGAAGGTGGGCGGTTTTCCCGCGGATCGGTGGCATGAAGCCAGCTTGTGTGGCTGTAGCGATCTGAGACTTTGTTCCTTTGTTTGCTTTTTAGGTGTTGGAACTGAAGGAACACAAACTGGATGGAAAGCTAATAGATCCTAAAAGGGCAAAAGCACTGAAAGGGAAGGAACCACCAAAAAAAGTATTTGTCGGTGGGCTGAGTCCAGATACATCTGAAGAACAGATTAAGGAGTACTTTGGTGCCTTTGGTGAGGTACAGTATATTGGCATATAAGAATACTTCTGATTTTCAAGTACAGTCTTGCCTCTCTCTTAAGACAGAATTTAGGAGGGAGTTGGCTGAAGCTTATACAAAATTAGAGATTTTTGAATATGTTTATGATTCCATAGAATCGTAATGGTCTGATTTATAGCTGCCAGAAGTATTAAGCATAGATGCTGCTCTGCCAGATGGTTCTGGTGGCATAAAAAGTTGCTTTCAGATTTCACACATTGTTTATATTCATTTTGATTTCAGATTGAAAACATTGAACTTCCCATGGACACAAAGACGAATGAAAGGAGGGGCTTCTGTTTTATCACATACACAGACGAAGAGCCAGTAAAGAAGTTACTAGAGAGCAGATACCACCAGATTGGTTCAGGCAAGGTGGGAAAGCTCTTGTTATTAGCATGTGAAATAGACTATCTCTGTAGGCTTCTGTGGAAGCAGCTCACAAAATGTTCTTGGAATTCTTGATGAGTTAAAGAGTTTCTGTCCTTACAGTGTGAGATCAAAGTAGCACAGCCCAAAGAGGTGTACAGGCAGCAGCAGCAGCAGCAGAAAGGAGGGAAAAGCAATTCTTCTGGTGGACGTGGAGGCGGAAGGGGGCGTGGACGGGGTGAGTGTTTTCAGTGGTTCTATTAATGTAAGTACTTAGGTGTCTTACCAAACACTCAGGTGCTTGTAGATATTGCAGGTTGCAGGCTGTGTGCAGGTGTCATGTTTACATCAAATGTGTAAAGTAGCCTGTTAGAAGTGGCATTTTGTTGGTTGTGATTGCTTGTTGAAGCTGAGGAATCTCCTCTTGTTCTTCTTGCATTCAAGTGGTGAAGTGGCAAGGTGGATGTAGTGCTTTTGTACACCTATAGTGGACAGCATAGCCAATGCAGTTACACTTTTACTTGAAAGGGATATATTTAATTGGCTTATGGGTGAGGAACCATGAGCTATTTGGTAAGGAGGAGGATGGTCGCTTTGCTGCACCTTCAAATGGATCAGAAGGAATCAACTGTTATGTTACAGGGGAAAGCATCTCAATCTTAAAAGATCAAGCGTTCACAGCTAAGACCACACAGGAAGGCTGCTCCTGTGGTGTCACTTGGTGCTCAGGTTGATTATTCTGGTATCCAGATGGGATATCAATTCTTTTTAGAAAACAACTGCTCTTGGGGAGACAAGAGGATTCTTTTGGGAAATAGCTCTAGTATAGGAAGATTGCCATTGAAAGTTAGATGAAGTGGCAGGGGAGAGGAGTAAAATAGGTTTTGAAACTTACACTTGCTATACTTCGTTTCAGGTCAGGGGCAAAACTGGAATCAAGGATTCAATAACTATTATGATCAAGGCTATGGAAATTACAACAGCGCTTACAGTGATCAGAGCTACAGTGGCTATGGAGGCTACGACTACTCTGGGTACAACTATCCTAACTATGGATATGGGCCGGGATACACAGATTACAGTGGTAAGTGGTTTTGCCCTCACTCCCAATAACAAGAGCATGCACCCCCTCTGGAAAGCTGCTCTTACTCAGCACATGGCTCTAAAGATGAGATCTCCTGGTGTGCTGCTGTGTGTGGGGTCTCCTTCTGAGGCTGGATGTTAATGCTCCTGTTCTGTTTTTCCCCATGTGTTACCTCCAGGCCAACAGAGCACGTATGGGAAGGCGTCCCGTGGCGGCGGCAACCACCAAAACAACTACCAGCCGTACTAAAGCAGTACCTAGTACCTGACAGACAGGTGTGTACATGAGCACAAGCTCCACTCCCGACTATGTCTAATCTAATTTAAAGATCAATAGACAAACGAAGAGTAAAAACTTGCCTAGCATGACTTTTCCTTTAATTAAGCTTTTGTTAACTTAAAAAAGACCTTTTTTTTTTAAAACCAGCTTTGCCTACGTGTCTATAGATCTTTAACTTTGTAAAAATGTGACTTTATCTTCTTTAGTACTTCAGAAAAACATAAGAGTTTTTCTGGTTTGCGTTGTGTACCAGGTGGTCTAGAGGAATAATTAAACTTATTAGAAGTATTAACAGGTAAAGTACTGAAATGGGTACAACTTAAGGAAAACAAGAATGTTGTCTTCTAACTCTGACATTATACCTTGTTTGTACCCGCCAGCGGGAACTTCATTGCAGGCCGTGTGTCACCCTGACCACGTCTATCTCTGGGGTCGCACGTTGCAGGCAGAGCGCAAGGCATACACCAGAAAACGCTGTCCTGTGGTATGGTCTCTTCCAACTTCATGTACCAGCGTAAAGATTAAAGTGGAAAACTTCAGACTTTGGCTTCTTTTTTTAATCTTTTTTGGAGATTAAGTGTCTTTAACTTAAATGGTTTTTTACAGGAGTTAAAGTACATAAATGCCTTTACAGCTTAATCATTTGGTCTTCTGTTTAGTGTTGTATTTCAATTGTGGAACCTCATTTTAAATGTGCATTCTTTAAGATTTTAATGCTTGCTTTTTTCTTTTTATAGCTAATAGTGAAATCTGCAAACCAAAACGAACTTTTAAATCTGGATAAACATTAAAGATCATATGCATATGGACTGTCTGAACTAAAGTGACCTGACTTGTGTTGCACATAAGTCATTTAGTTGTATAAACAGATAATTGGAAAACCTTTTGGCAGTGTTTCCAATGGAGAAGCGATCCAGAGCCTGCTTACTTGTCTAACTTGGATGTTTTGTTGTTTTGGAACAGCTTTCCTAGATGGGCTGAATGGCCATGTTTGGGAAAATAAATTACTGATGGGTAACTAAACAGATCTCTTGTGTTACCTTAATAAATATGCATATGATCTTTAACAGTGAAGAAAGGAATATATAGAAGACTTAAAGCAGTTCATGAAAATGGACCTTTTAACAATCCTGTAGTAACTGTCACAGATCTGACATGCATTTTGTCTTGATTTTTTAGGTAGAGATACTGCAACAAAAAGCCATCTTGCAACGCATCGTGAGTGAATGGAGGGTGGTCTTCGTGAGAGGAAATGACTATTTTGTAAAAGACTTTTAGTGTATGACACAACTGTGTCCAACTGTACATAGCGGCCGACTAGTTTTCTTTTATGGTTTTTACTTTCTTTTTGCCATTCATGTTATGACACAATGTGAACTTGTGTTTATACAAACTTTATTTGTATAATTTCATGTTAAAGGATTCTCTAATAAATGCTTACTTAAGTGAGTGTGTAGTCGTGCTGTCACCTTAAAAGTGGTGTAACTATAGTTTTACTTAGAAGGGCAGGTACCCCTCTGGAGATCAGGGTCACTGTGAGAACAGGTCCATACACCCCACTCTTCCTCCTGATCTGTCTTGAGAGCACCATAGTGCTCGGAATTAGCATCACGGTGGAAGATAGCAGACTTGTGTCCTGCCCTCTGCAGAAAATAAGAGAGAGTGGCCCATGGTACAATGCTGCCAGTTTTGTACATCTCAGGAGGGATCTAGAACTACAGCAGTACCTTTTGTAATGCTGATACCACTGCTAGAGGAATTGGAGCTTTTCAAGGTTTTTCGAGCACTTAAAACCTTGTGTTTTCTAGAACCTAGCTTAATTCCTTTCCTACACCAATTACTTCTATTCCAATTCCAAGCAGGAGATGACAAGTTCTTGAACATTAAGAGTCAGTAACTATATTCTGTACAACTTTGCATCTACACGTTAGATCCTCTACTGGACTTTTCTCACCTGGACCAGAAAAATAGGTTTCCCATCTAGTGCACACTAGCAAGCAACAACTAAAAGCCTGAGTGCTGGAGAAAGAACACTGCATTAACCCAGCATGTTTTCAGGTTAGGCGAAGGGTTGGGATGGGTAAAGGAGCATGTACATTCTGTCTGAGGCCAAAGGATTGCAGCAGTCTGCTTGATGTTTGTATTTTTCTCAGCACAAGTACGTAGTCAAACATCAAAATAAGCGTTGCTGGTTAAAGCTCACTGCTGTCATTGGCTACAAACTAAAGAATCAGCATGGGACTGCAGGGAGAAGCCACAGCAGTGTGTGAGTCCATACACTGACTGGGAGTGCAGATGTGTCCTCCACAGCAACTCCATGGGCTGAAGGAGACTCATGCCCTAAAGACAGGGCTTCATCGCTACAGTGGTTAAGATACAAAACCCCACTAAGAGCGAAGTTTTACTTTACTCTGATCTTCCCCCTCTACTCTGCCCTACTGGAGTGCTGTGTCCAGGTCTAGGCTCCTCAGCACAAGAAAGGCAAGGGGATACTACAGAGGGTCCAGTGGAGGGCCACAAAGATGATGAGGGGTCTGGAGCATCTCTCTTATGAGGAGATACTGCACAATTGGGCCGTTTTAGTCTAGAGAAGACTGAAGGGGATCTCGTCAATGCACATAAATATCTCAAAGGCAGGTGCCAAGAGGAGGGTGCCAGACGCTTTTCAGTGGCGCCTAGTGACAGGATGAGGAGCAGTGGCCATAAGCTAAAACACAACACGTTCCACCTCACCCTGAGGAAAGACTTTTTAAGCTGAGGGTGGCAGAGCACTGAACAGCTGCCCAGGGAGGTTGTAGTCTCCCTCTCTGGAGGCATTCCAAACCCATCTGGACGTGTTCCTGTGTCACCCGCTCCAGGTGACCCTGCCTTGGGGCGGGAGGGTTGGACGGGACGACCTCCAGACGCCTCGTCCCTCCCTATCGATCCGTGATTCCCCACTGGGGCCCCCGGGCTCCGGACGCTGCCGGTGCCGCGCAGGAGCTCCCCCCCCCGCCCTCACGGCTCCCCGGGGGCGGTGTCACGTGTCCCGCCCGCCGCGCTCCTTCCGGCCGCCATTTTAGGTTGGCTCGGTGGCGGCGCCATTAAAAACAGGGAGCGAGAGGAGGAGGGATCGGCGGGATCGGCGCGCTCGGCCGGGGNGCGCCGGGGGCAGCGCGGCGGAGCCGGCGGAGCAGCCTGAGGGGCAGGCAGGGGCGGGGAGCACCGATGGGGGAGGCGGCGGTGGCGGCGGGATCGAGTCGGAGGGAGCCAAGATCGACGCCAGCAAAAACGAAGAGGACGAGGGGTGAGCGGCGGGGACGGGTTGTGTGTCCCGGGCGGGGCCCGGCGCCCCCGGCCCGGCCCGGCCAGGCCTGGCCCCGCTGGCCGCCCTGTTTGTTTACTTGGCGCCTCGGCGACGTCACGGGCCGGCCCGGGCGGCGGGGGCGGTGTCTGGTCCCGCGGTGTACATAGGGTGTGATGTGCGCCAAACTACAGACCCTTTTTACTTATTTTTGTGTTTAAGGATGTCTTTTCTGTGAGTTAAAGTGCGGTGCGTGCGTTAAGACCGTAATCGAATGCTCTGGTTGCAGTCGCAGCATTGCCCGATGCTGCAAACATTACTGTGTGTCAGCTGCGTGTCAGTGAGAGGCGTGAGGCACCGGGACTTCTTCCCAGCCTAAAACATCTCTCTGCTTCTCACGGAACTTGCTGTGGGGAGGATTGTGTTAGGTGGTGTCTGAACGCGAAAACTAGGAGTTGAAAAGGCAGGAAGTGAAGTCGGGGTAGGTTGAGGTTAGGTATAAGGAAAAGGTTTTTCAACCGGCGGGTGGTTGCGCACTGGAACAGGCTCCACAAGGAAGTGGTTACAGCACCAAGCCTGAGCGAGCTCATAAACTGTTTTGGCAATGCTCTCAGGCAGACGGTGTGACCCTTGGGGTGTCCTGTGCAGGGCCAGGAGTTGGACTTTATGATTCTGATAGGCCCCTTCCCACTCAGCATATTTTATAATTCTATTTTATGAAGAATAAAGACAGCTTTTAATCTTCAGAGGGTGTCTGCCTGGGGCAGTGTCACTTTCGTATTGCCGGTGAAATTTGTGTGTAATAAGTCCAGTAACAGGACAGGTTGTTGCGCTCTGCTGTCTCCTGTCGGGCCCGTAAGAAACTCGAGCTGCAGGTCTGTTTTTGGTCAAGGCAGAAAATAACCTGGATAAAGGAGCACTTGCTTCTGTGTCCTGCAGATACCTGCTGCAAAACCTTTCGGAGTGTCTTCCTCCTGTAATAACTGGGATGTTGCTGAGAGCGATGTTAGTAATTTGAGATGTTGCAGTGAGAGGGAACAGGAACCTTCTATTGTGTGTTTTGCTGGGATTAACAAAAAATTAGAATGGTTTTGTTACTTTTCACCTGCTCTTAATGGCTTCAAATATCTTTGGAGTTTGCATGCTTGTTTTATTTCTTGTCCTTGAAAACATACCAATTAAAGGGTTTTCATGGGCAAGCTCAGGTTCTTTTGAGGCAACACAACCTAAAAAAAGTTGTCTCTAAGCGGTGCAGTGACATTGGGCAGTGATTACGTTGTATCACACGTTGACTTGTAGCCTAGTTTGGTCTTTTTATTTGACCTGTCAATTCTTAATGCTGTACAGGAAACAAAGTGTTTCGACAAGCTGTACAGGAAACAAAGTGTTTCGACAACACTTTCGGTAGTAGAGGGAAAACAGAACACCTGTCATGTCGGTGCTCTGTTCAGGTAAGTCTGAAGTTTGAAAGCTTTCCCAGTGCACTTCTGGTAACTTGTTTTGGGAAACTCTGTGTGCTGATGTGACTTGGACCAGCCAGACTGTGGGCTGGGAAATGCGTGTATTTTACAAGCTCTTGGCAGCACTGTGACACTGCTCCTGAATTGTTTGTTGTGCTCACGTTTGTGGTGTAGCCTCGACCTGAGCTCAGTCTTGCCTTGGAGCAGTAGTTTCTGTAGGGGCAGACTGAAGCAGCTGTCGTTTGCTGCCCTGTGACTGGGCTCGAAGGTGCAGTTACTGCGTGGAGGGATGAAAAACCTTCAGAGGCTGTTGGTTCTAAGAGGCTCGTGTTCTTGGTCTGTCTGTCCTTAGTGATGCAAAGCAGGATTTACATGTTAATATTGAGACAGGTGGTTTGTGTAGCAAGTGTGAGTTCAGTAGTAACTGCTAGAGCATCACTGCCCCCCATGTGTCAGAAACACAGCGCTGCATCCTCTTTATCTTCTGTCTTAAAAAACTTAAAAAACTCTGCACAGAAGAGCAGACAAACTAAGGACCTTAGTGATGAGTGACCAAAGGGCAGAAAGCATCCTTTGATTTACGGTCCAAACTGGTATGAGGCTGCTGGTGTACCGGGTGGACCATTTCCTCCATGATGACAATTAGAAGCCACACCTGATAGAAAGAGCCATTGGTACTTCGTTGAAGAGAGATCTGCAACTAATGGGAAAAGTGGATAAAGGGATGGGAAATTGGTGCTCCTTCTTTACAGATTTTGAGACTTGTTGTAAAGGCTTCTGAAGCTCCTGAACCCCACATCTGTATGGATATGTTTGTCAGAAACTGAATGCCCTAGTTAATTCTGTGAGAGCACAGCTAATTCAACAGAGTGTGTTCACAGGAGCAGCACTTGATGTGAGAGAGTTTGACTTCTGGAAGTACAATGCTATTTTACATGATTGGCCCTAATATTTGTGTGTGGGAAGTGGAAGGGTTGGAAACATGATACAGTGGTTTTTCAGGTTTTCTGATAACTGTGTCTGATTGTGGAATAAGTTGGGGCAGTGAAAATGCGCAAAACCTTGGAGAAGGTGCTTTTATAGATCATAATGAATCATATTTTTTGGTTAGAGCTCACTGTAAAATCTTCTTTATCACTATTAGAAGAGATCATCCCAAATCAAATCCTCTTTTGAATGGGTGCCTAAGCCCTATGCCTAATAACTTGGAATGTTTAATTTGTGTGTATACTGGCTTGATTTTTCATCTTTTTAATTTTTAAAACAATTTATGTCTTGCTAACATGGTGGGATGGTTATGATTTGATTCTAAGCTTCCAGAGTGCTTTTGAAAATACAACTCATTAATTATCTGCTGTACCCATCTGCCCAGCAGCACTGGTCCTGTAGAAATATTGGAAAGACTTTCTGTTGATGATATTGGATTAAGCCAGGTGTTTATATGAAGTTTTTGTGAAGAAAGATATCTTCTGACCATCCAACACTTTGCTTTTTCTTAACTGCTTTCTGGAGAAGGGAACTTGACTAAACTTTATTTATTTTAGTTTATTAATTCGGGCATATGTCTAGTCCAAACTAGTAGGTAAAAATGCTTCTGTTTTAACTGCACTGCCTTGCAAGTCTAATCTGCCTGTGTGTGTTTCATGAGCAGCTGTGTGGAGGCTCCGCAGGTAACTAAATGGAATTAAGCCTGTGGTGGGGATACAAGGAAGTAGTATTTTACTATTTTTGTCACTATTGGTAGTTTCTTGGGACAGCAGAGTAAACAGTTGCAGGAGAAGATGATGAAAAACATTTGTGTGTGTGGAAGTCTTTATCTGTCCTGGCCAGAATCATTTAAGTACGTTGTCAAAAAGTGCAGGCCTGTGTGTGCAGTGACATGACCGATAAAATACTGCCAGTCCCATGCATTAGGTAACTGAACTCATAAAGCTTGACAGTGCAGGATTTTGGGTAACACACATTTACAAATTGACCATCTTGTCTTGACAGGAAAATGTTCATCGGTGGCCTTAGCTGGGACACAACAAAGAAAGACCTGAAGGACTATTTCTCTAAGTTTGGGGAAGTTGTGGACTGCACTCTGAAGTTGGACCCCATCACTGGGCGATCGAGAGGCTTCGGCTTCGTACTCTTCAAAGAGTCAGAGAGTGTAGATAAGGTGGGATTAGTGTAATGAAACGCATTCAAATTTAGGGATCAGACATAAAGCACTAGGATGACTCCAGGCAGTGTTGTTTGATTCAGGGGTGCAGTGTGTTTAAGGTGCTTATTGAAATGCTTTCTTTTATGAACCGTCTTACTCATGATGCAGTGTCCAGGACCTGCAGTGATTCCTAGGGTATGGATTTGGGCACTACAGGGGAGTATTGTGCAAGCCGTTGGACTTGAGCACTTGAGAAATACAGTGTATAAATGTCTGCTGCCTACTGCTGTGAAAGCAGCATTTGCAAAGAACTTCAAGTCTTTGGACTCCAGAGCTGAAATGCGAACCCCTATAGTAGAGCCAGTAGCTTTGATACATTTGGGTTCTATCCAAGCAAAAATTAGCCGATAACTTTTCTAAAATGCTGTGGATACCAGCACACAGAAAAGTTTCCACCTTCACAGACCTTTGTGATATCTAACATACAGATTCTTTGCTTCATAAAGGTTGAGGATGAGATGAGGATAAGTAGAGTACTTTTTGAGCAATGTTACTATTCTCTTGCTTCTGCTGGGTAAGAACTGACACAAACTGTTCTGACAACTGGTAGTTGCAGTTGTCAGAAATGTCTGTGTCAGTGGAGTGATCAAAAATCACAGAACTCTTTGTTTTTGTGCAACAAATTATTGGTGTAATCCAAGTATTGAAACGGAAGCAAATTTGGCCTTACTCAAAACATCAGTGATACATATAGCTTGAACTGTGTAAGATTGTATTTTAATTTTCCACAGGTCATGGACCAGAAAGAACACAAGCTGAATGGAAAGGTCATTGATCCAAAAAGAGCTAAAGCCATGAAAACAAAAGAACCTGTTAAAAAGATTTTTGTTGGGGGCTTATCTCCAGACACACCTGAGGAGAAAATACGGGAGTATTTCGGAGGTTTTGGCGAGGTATGTGGTGAAATAAACTGCTTATACTTGTGGAACTTGTTCTGTCTTCACTAATGTGTTAATAAAAAGCATCCCCCACATGCAGCCTGCATGGATGCTGCTGTAAGCTTAATGGCCATTGTAGTTCCATGTTAGTGGTCAGAATTTTAATATAGCAATGACAGGCTCTGAGTTGCACAGGCTGGTTTGATGGAAGGAGGAGCTGGGATAAGCCAGAGAGGGAGGCAGTGTTTTGAGCATGGTGCTTTGGTCAGTTGAATGAGATGCCCTTCTGTCAGCCCAGCTCGTCTCCTGTAGCACAGCTTGAGACAGTTTGCTTAAATGCTGTGCAACTGTGTAGTCTCTGTCTCTCTGTCCCCAGTTTTTGGTGGTTGGTTCAGGTGAACAAAGTATCACTGTAGTTTTTAAAAGCTGGCCTTGTATGAACTTGGTACAGCTGCTGCTTCCCTATTGGTTTTCAGGTGGTGCCAGCTTCAGGTCATAACTCTGTTCAGGGAATTTGGTTGCTAAATATCTGCCATCTTACAAACTTGCAGTTCACTCTGGACTAAAGACTTTAACTACTGTTTGCCTAGGCTGAAGTTTTGTGTGCCATAGGTGCAGAGAACTTTGACTCTGTATTTGTAGTCAGGTCACATTGTTATATTCAAGTGTAAATAATTTCACTTAACAAATATGACCTGTTAGAAGGATTTTGAAGTGACATGAATGGCAGGATAAAAGA
>VYZT01038349.1:0-12500 GCA_013400735.1 Pomatostomus ruficeps | reverse complement strand
TAAAGGTTTGAGCTTTGCTTCTAGTCAAGATGACTTAAGTTGTAAGCCATCTCTCAGTCGCCCTTCTGAGTTAAGGCCTGATGTGGAAGGTGTCCAACCAAACAAGGATGCTAAGCAGCCTAAGCCAGAGGGAATGTCAGCATGTCGTCTGAGGGCTTGGTTGTACATCACGGGGTGCACAACAGCTGTATACAAAATGTGAAAATACCGAGAGAGGGAATAAGACCTAGAGCTGGAAGGGAAGGTTACTGGCCAACTGGCTTTGTAATTAACTGGTGTTTTGTTATCAGCAAGTATAGAGCTATATGTAAGTATAATAATTTGTTATTAGCTTGTTCTGTGAGCAAGTGAGTGCTGTAACCACTTGAGTCCCATTAGGTTACTCGTTTGCTTTTATGGCCCCTTCAGAAAACAAAAGTGAGTCTGAAGTATGACATGTTCTGTATGCATCTGCTGTTTCCTTTGCAGTAACAGATGAAAATTGAGTTCTCTGCTTGCCAGCTTTGCTCACAGTTGAGTGGAATTAACCCCTGAGCAGGGAGGGAACTGTCACCTGGAGTTGCCTCCTGCCTGCCCACTTGCAAACAGCTGCTGTCTCCAGTCTTTTTCTAAATCCTTAATTTTGGTCCTTGTAGCATTTAAAAAGGACTGAAAACAGATTGGACAAGTATGAGATGGATTTACACACTCAGAACAGTTTAATAAGCATGTGGAGGTTGTGCATGCTGTTTCAGCTTTCTGTTTCACCTGTGCTTTGCAATACTTGGCCAGTTCTTAACATGAATTCCTTGTGTATGGGGATTGTAGCCTGTTCTACAGTACATGCCAGCAGTTACTAATAAATGTATTAAGACTTTATATTTTTCAGTCTTTACCTGGCTCTCAAATGCACTTGGCTACAGGAATGTTAATTTTTGTCCCTAGTCTCTGTTTCTTCACTGTTGAAGAACTGCTGTGCTTGGTGATGTACTGAACACGCTGAGCTGTGCATAAACTTCTTACTGAAAGACTCTGCTCTGCTGCTTAGACTTGTCAGAGAAACTTCCCTAGGTAATGTTCTGCTTCTTAGCCTGCAGCTGGGTAACATCCTGAATGCTGTCTTTGAGTTGGTTGTGGGGCAGGGGTAGGTGTCATGACACCAGCTGCTGCTCAGGTGTTCAGTGCAGCTACACGCAGCTTAGCAAGGAGAGTAACATACAAGTGTTTGTTTAGCTTCTTGTATTAGAAAGATGAAGCTGTTTTGAGGTCTCAGGAAAGCAGGCATCTGGAACCCTCCTTGCCAGCTGTGGTAGAGGAGCTGTGAGCTTTCTGTTGGTGCAGTGTCATTATCACTGCGCAGCTTGGCTATCTCACCCTGTAGGCAATGAAGTGTTAGCTGAGCTGTTTGCTTTCCAGATATATGGGAAGTTAAAAACAATTTTGGCTCTTGTGAGCAATGAGGAGGAACATTTCCTAGTGACCTTGGAGTTTCAGTCTTGTAAATTGGAATTTGTAGTTTCTCAGCCAGGAGTCCCCTTTGGCAAGTGATGGTCTCTCATCATGCTGCCTTGCTTAGAAAGAGTGGAAAAGGGTAGCTGAGCTGGGATTGTCACTGCTCTGTGCTACACCTCTGGAAGCCCAGGGCTAGTTTTCACTTCAAGTGTCTTATCACATAAGTACTTGTAAACTTTGTGCTTGAAGTTAGAGTTGGCAAGGGTCCCTGCGCATACTCTGGAAAGTAAGATAGCCCTTCCAACCTTTGTACATAGAGACAGAACTTGTATTTTTCTTTTGTGGAGCAAAGGGGAGTGTTTCAGTGTTACATAGAGGCAGCATGTCTTGGTCAGGCTGATGGTCTCAGCCAGCAATCCCAGCAGCTTGGCTTCCCTACATTCTAATTCCATGATCCTAGTCCCGTTATCCTAGCACTGGAGCCATCAGGTGATAATGTAGTCACACAAATGTGTTTGCTGCAAAAGACCTGTAGACTGTTATTTTCAGGATTTTATTCTGTGATGGTTTTCTCATGGATGAACAATTCATGCCTTGATAAGAATTACAATTATTTCTCTCTTAAAGCTGTAGGTTTCTGGCTGAGTAGCAGAGCATTTTGAGAAAATGTCCTTACTTTCTTACAAAGCAGTGTAGGCTTGTGGATAGAGATTCACCACCAAATAACCTTTGAAAAGTGACTTTCCTCTGTAGCTCAGTCTAACCTTTTCAGTAAGGAAAAACTAACATTCTTTTACCCCACAGTGAGAAATTATGTGTGACTCTGGTACCACCCTTGAAAAAAGGAAAGGCAGAGATGGGGGCAGTGCTGAACTCTGACAGGCACAGTCAGGTGCTGGGTACAGGGGCAGGGAAAGGCACTTCCATCTCTTCCCAGGGCTGGGCAGATGTGTTGATCCCTGACAGACCATGCTCCTCAGCCCCTCGGTACTCTGGGGAGACAAGGGAGCTCTTTGTGCACCTCGGGGCTAGCACAGGGAGCTTGAATGTAGTTCTGTTGTTCCTGAAAAGAATCCATTTTCAGTGGAGAAGAACCTGAGATTACTCCACATCAAGAAGTGGCAGAGTGGGAATGTGGCATCAGTGACCTGAACGCTGCAATTCCTGCTCCCCCCCAGCACTCGTGCGGGTACTAAAGGGGCACTCGTGGAGGGCACCCATGGGAAATAGCTGCTCATCTGTGAGCTGATTGAGCACTGAGGTATGAATTAACTGGGTGCTCATGTGAGCTGTCTCAAGGCTTGTGTGTCAATAGATTGAGTGCTTGTGTGTGAAGTGAGTGGATGCTGAGGTATAAATTAGTTGGGCACTCATGCATAAGCTAATTGGGCACTAATGCACAAAGTTTTAGGGCATTCACATGTGAGATAATGGGATGCTGTACATAATTCCATGGGGTGTTCATGCATAAAAGTACTGAGTGCTCATGCATTAAGTGATCAGGTATCCATCATGGCTTCTGCAATGTCTGCTCAGCCACTTGCTCACTGGTTGGGCTTTGTGTTTGCTGCCAGCTGGTAAACACGTGGGCATCCATTCACACATCTCCCTCTGCCGCCAATCCTGGCTGGCCAGCAAGCACAGAACAGTATTTTCTGCAGGAACTGGCCTAGAACAAATCCAAACCCAAACAAGCCTCTGGGCAGGAGATGACAGCTGTGTTACAGGCCATCCAACAAGAGCTTATATTTTGCTGCATCCAAGGGAATTGACAGCACTATGCTGGAAAAGATGCTGCTGCTCTTGCCTGCCCAGGGATACAGAGCACATATTTGCAGCCAACATTGACAGAGAGCTTGTGGTGAGGTCCATGGGTCGATGGTGTGCTGGCCTGGCTTTTATATTCCATTAAATGAATTGACTGCCTGCACGAGTCACTAGAACCCCAGACCCTGGTTTCTCCTGATTCCCGGGAGGCCCATGGCAGTATTTTTGGGAAGGCAGTGGGTGTGTGGATTTGAGAGTCTTTGGTTTTCCAGTAGAAGTACCTGTGCTCTCCCACAAACAAACTGTCCCACCAGTGCTGCCACTCTTTTCTGGCCAGTGGCCAGAGGTGCTGTGTAGAGCTGGAGTTTCAAGAAGCAGGAGCTGAAATAACCTAAGACTTCAACTAACTTCAGCAGTAACATGCTGGAAAATGTCAATCAGCAGGTGCTGGAAGAAGCAGGAGCAACTCTTATTCCAAGCATCCAGTAGCTGTAAGTGGAGCTTCAACAAAGTGGAGCTGGAATGACCTGGAAATCAAAATAAGCCTGTGTCCATCAGCTTGAGCTGTAGGAAGATAGAAGTGCCACACAAAACTGGAGATTCAACAAGCTGGAGCTGAAATCACCTTAAACTGAAACAAACTAAAGCTATAAGCAGCTGGAGTGTTCAGTAACTGGAATTGAAATCACCTGAAATCAGCAGCAGCATCTCTCAACGACTGTGCAGGAGCTGCAAGACAGAGCCAGAGCTGTAAGAAGCAGGAACTGAAATTAGCTGGGGCTTCCTGAGTAGTGACATGCTGGACCCTCTGTCAGCAAGAGCTGTAGGAAGCATGAGCATCCCTTATCCAGAGGATCCAGGCACTGGAGTGTCCATTAGCTGGAACTGCAGCAAGCTGTGGTGTCCATCAGCCAGGGCTGCCTTCCAGCACCGCTGACCAGAGGAGCATCTGCTATCCAAGGCCTCTATTAGCCAGAGCCAGGGGAGAAATGGCAACAGGAACTCCTGGCCTGCTGGCACAGACCATGCCAGACCAGGGAATGGGAAGGTGCCAGATGAGAGTTGCAGCGAGCAAGTGCAGCCCTATATTGCCTGCATCAGTCCAAAGGGACACAAGGATGACCTCAGGGCCTCACCCCACATCCCACTGCCCCAGCAAGGGACTAGGGCAGGCTGTGAGAAACCGGAACTGGGGACACAAGTCAGCCGGTCATGGCTAAAACCTGATGCTCTTACCTCTCTTTGAGTCATGATGCTTACCTGATGACAAATAAACTTATATCTCTGTGGCCTTTCCAATTATGTTTATACTTTCACTTGACACTGGGTGGCAGCAGCTCTGTGAACACACTATTCACTAATCCATTTATTTCTCCTTTTCCTCCTCCTTCTCCTTCACTGTTTTCACAGTTCCAGTACCAGAGCAATAAATTGGAAGTGCTTATCACTTTTTGACATTTCTATATATATTTATGCAAAATAGTTAACCAGTTAGCTGTTGTCTTTCTCTCCTCTTGGAAAGAGGAGAAAGGAGCATTTTCATCAAATTTCTAGCTCAAATGTTCCTCAAGGTGCTGAGGGGACTGAAAAGGCTTTCTCTGGTTTCTGACTTCTGCCTTGCCTGCCTGGCACACCCACAGTATTTCCATTTCATGCTGGTTTGTTTCCAGATCCTCTGCTCTGACTGTTGCACTTCTTGGCTGCAAATTTCAGCCTCCCACAAGCTCCCCCTTGTCTTTAATGTGGCTGTTAAATTAGTTAAATCAGCTAAATTAATCAGTTACGCTGCTGTTACTCCTTTAGCACATTATAACAACTGTTAAATGCAAGTTTCTCTTTCCATGGTTCAGTCCTCTGAAAGGATAGGATGACTATCTGGTACTTTCATCCAAAAGTACCAGATTTTACAATTACACCTGCCCCTAGGCCAGTTCTTGTGGAACTGTGTTCTCTTCCTTTTCAAAATGCCTTTTATTTCAGTTGCTGTGGCATGAAATGTCCACGAAGACAAGGGAAAACAAGTCCTGTGTGGGGAAATCAGCAAGTCAGCAGCCACCATCAGCCTGAGAAAACCAGGACAGGCCAAATTCCAGCCTGTTTTGGCTCTAGTAGCATTAGGTGTCTTTTGTGGTGAGAGCTTTAGAAACATTCAGGTAAGAGATTATGAGAATGTGGGGTATTTTGGAGTTTTTTTGTCTGGTTGGGGTTTTTTTTGTGCTGTACTTCTATACATCAAATGCACACAGCAGCATCCTGGTAGGTTTTAGGCAGAAGGAACTTGAAAACCATTAAGCCATATTTTTTGGCCAGGGTGGGCTCAAATCTGCAAGCCTTCTCTAAGGCAAAAAGCCAGGAGAAAAGTCAAATCTATGTGCAAATCAGGTGGAGTTAAAAACTGGTAGACAAAAGCTGTGCTTTTCTTCTGACTGAGAAGACAGGCAGTTGCAGACAACAAAATACTCTTCACTGCTGTGTCATGGTAATAAAAAAGAGCTCATCTCTCTGGTGTGGGGCTCTGTGAACTCCTGTCTTGGCTTTAAGGAGAGCCAGAAATGCACAGGCTCACTGTACAGTAGGATTCACTTTTTAATCCAGTGGTCACTCCTGGGCCTGGTGTCATTAGGACATGTGGGGGATGCCACCTGCTAAGCTGGAAGCAGGCTTGGATTTTCAGTAGGCATCAGGCCCTGCAAGCAAAATCTGATGCAGTAGTTTCCAACACTTGTCTTGTACCAGCTGCACAAATAAATCTATAATTTATAAAATTCAGTGTGACAATGCCTATTGTTAAGAATCTCACAAGCTCAACCAATAAACCCAGCTGCATCTAACCAATTTGTAGAGAGCTCATTGCAAAACAGATTTCAGAGAGCTTGACCCAGAGCCATGGCACATCAGGAGTCATGATGAGCTCACATTTGGGAATTCTGCCAAAGGATGCACCTGACTGCTGAGGTCAATCCTGCTGCTGTCTTGCTGCTATCCTAAGACAGACAACTGGGCAATATTTGAGTGGCAAACAACAGATCATGGGCTTACAAGGAAATAATCACCCACCATTTCCGTGCCTGGTGTGCAACTCAGTTTGCTTTGAGCTTGTAACTCCCTGTCTGGCACCATCTTGCGTGCAATGTACAGAAGAACCAGGCCCTCACCCCTCACCTTTGATTACAAGAACAGCATCACAACCATGGGAACCACATCTCTGAGTGTGGACCTGCAGCCACTTCAGTGGTGAGAAATCCAACTGGGAAACAAACTTCTGTACTGGGCGTATTCCTGTGTGCATATGGATTTACCCCTACTGGTTTAGCCCTACATCAAGATGTAAAGAAGCCAATCAGAAATGTTCAGATCCATGCCAGAAAACAGAACAATTGTGTGACAACATTCAGGCACAAGGAGCTTAAGAGAGAAAGAGCACCAGTCTTGTGCTGCCTTGCACAAAGTGGGAAGGGAGGAAGAATTCAGCACAGTGTGCTGTGTTACAGTTGGGAAGGCTGGCTTTAATTTTCTCTTCTTTCCCACACTTTCTACACAATTTTGAGAAAGCCAAATTGTCAAAATTGTCAAACTGTCAGAGGTGTCAAAACCCAAAGCAACACACAGCTCTCTAGAGGGACTTTAAAATCATCAAGGGACTTAAATCTCTCAGGACTTTGTCAAAAAAAGATTAAAATTCTTGCCTCTACACTGCCTTCTCTTTCACTCTGCTGTTGTTCATGCCTCTCTGAAGTGCTCACCTGCTTCACCACTCTGATTTCGTAGTTGGGGGAAGGTGCTTTCATCTCAACAGCCCAGGCTGCTCTCTCATCTCTGCTCTCTGTCAAGAAGAATCTCCAAGAATCTCCATCCCTTCTGCCTCCTAAGGCAGGTTCTCTTGTGGCAGAAGTGCAGGGAAAAAAGCATAGCTACAGCTGGGTTTCTCAGGGAGCCACACCATAAAAGCAAAGCTGACGGGACAGAAAGGCAAAGCACAGATAAGAACACCAAAGCCAGGACTCAGACAATTACTAACAAATCCACAGCCTGCCCAAAACCTGAATGTCAAAATCTGTTATTCAATGGCTTTAAATTAGAAAATACAGCAATAAGCTTAATCTGATCATCATCCTAATTGTCCATTAAATTCTCCCATGATCTGTACTGTGACACTACTTGAGCCTGACTTACTTATTCATCCCCTTGTTTGACATCAGCATAGCTCCACTGGTGCCCAGCTGAAGTCGGAAGTACATCTGTCTGTCAAAGACATATGGTGTGAGAGCAAGTAATGTTTAGTCTCTACTGTTTCAGCTTCTGCTTGTTTCTGGAAAACTTCAGATCAGTCAACTGCATTCCATGCCAGAACTAGAATGAATTAAATGTACATAGTAACTCTACATAACTACAATATAATCTGTGACCTCATTTATTGCAGCTTCTCATACATTCATTTTCTCAAAGGAAAACAAAATCTGAGTGGGGAACATGCTGCAACAAATGGCATCAGTGATTCCCTCTCCAAGGTAGTCTTTTCTGCCTCAGTCTCTTCTGAATCACATAGACAAGAAGTATAAATCTGGGCTATGAATCTGGACTGCTGTATGGAATGTACTTGCAAAAAATTAATGTCCTTCCCATTACATTGTAAGCTTACTTTATTTGCACACAAACAAACAAGCTAAGTTAAACTTTATAAAGGAAATATATCCTATGGCTGCACAGACTTAATGCTAACTGCAATATACTTATCATACAGATATTTCTTCACTTAAAAAACATATATATATCCCCCATTATTATTTTATAGATATATATATAGATAAGGAAACTACATATAAATACAATGGAAAAATACATTCAAAAGCTTTTTATAAAACTTGGCACAATATTATTTTGACTGTAATAAAAATAGTTATGGGAGAAAGACAGATGCACAGACAAACACAAATACCTAACATCTAGTGCTTTGTCTAAATCCTGAAAATAAAATTTAGTCTTTGGTATTGCTAAACAAAGCTAAGTTGCAAGCATCTACAGTCCCAGCTTACAGCCTCTGCTCCAACCTCTCTGATTGTGTTACCACCACTTTGCACAGGCTTTGCTGGCTGCAAGTTTCCATAATAATTTGCAAACAGACAGAGAACAAAACCAGCTAAATGTGTAGTGTCTTCTTTCAAGGGCTCAATCCAACCTTCATTAAATTCAATGGAAAATATTCTATTGCCTTATTCAGGCTGAAGGTTATACAAAATATTTAAATTGATTTGCTGTCGAAGCGATGGTCACGCAGAAGTGAAAAATAATTATAACCATGTAACAAACCATGGAACTGCCCCTGTGGCATTCCCTCTCTCATTTTCCCCTTCCCAGTGGGAAAAGTTGTGACCAGCAGCCAGGGTGATGACCCAGCAGCCATGGGCAACTAAACCCTGAGCACACAGAACAAGCTGCCCGGGAGGTTTTCCATCTGGCGTGTGAAATACAGCAATGCTGTAGCAGCTTCAGTATTGAAATTTAGATTGGACTTGGTGTCAGCAGGAGCTGAAATAAATCCAAGCAGTGGCTGCAGATGCATCCATCCCATAAGCCCAGGATGAAACCCAGGAACATCCCTATTTCAACAGCAGCTGGGGTTCATAACACAGAGCAGCAGATTTTTTCTGTATAAGCCACGAATGCACAACATCCATTTGCATTTTTTCCCTGCAAGGTCAAAGCTTTTTGTCCATCTACTTTATCTTCACACTCCATAAAAGCAAAACATTTTAGGAAAGGCACATGGCTCTTTGAAAGAGTAAGGGAGATGCACACTACAGTCTGATTCTCGAGGCAGCTTCTATTATGGATATACCTTTTCATTTGACCTGTCTCACATATCCAGCCTGGTGCAAAACTAGACCAACAGAGGCAGCTTCCACAGTGATACCCTTTAAGCTGCAGCATCAGATCAAATCAACCTTTCAGTAAAAGTCTCTTTTCTACACATTTCTGGGACAGTGCAATAAGGGACATTTTGGGGGAAAAGCGAAACACAGCAGAGAAAATGAAAAATAAGTGCCTATAGTGTTAGCTATTGACAAATGTCACAACTGTTGGCTTCTGACACCTATCCTCTCCACCCAAAATATATGCATGGTAACCTTGTTAATATCAAAATTTTAGCTAGTGATATTTTTAGTGGCAAAACCATAGATCTGATCAATAGTGTCTGAAAATGTTCATAGAGACACAGAATAAAAAAAAAATCAGGTTACACCTGCTGACTGAATGCGTGCCCTTGTTATAAAGGGATGGACACAGACTTTGGTCCAATATCCAAATGAGTTCTGGTTGCTGAACTGTCTTCTATCCTTCAGGGAGTGCTGTGTAATTTGTGCAACTTGGTTTTAAGCAAGAAACAAGACAGAACTGATGCCTATGAGTCTCTATAAGTGTTCCAGGAGGAAAAATGATCAGAAATCCTTGTCCCAGCCTGAAAGTTCATCTGGAGGGCTTCCCACTTCAGGTGGATAGCTGTCAAAGTAGCTGTAATCAGTTGGTCCAGACAACTAGGGCATTGAAAACAAAAACAAAGGGTTGTTTCAGAAAATAACTTTTGAAAATATTCTCTATTGATTATGCATCATTTTTTGTTCCTCCCAGCATGGAAATGAAAGGCTAATATGATACAGATGACTTCTTTCAATGGATGCAATTCCTCATTCTTTAAAAAATATAGCTCCAGTAATTACATTGTACAACAGAACAATGGCATTAGCCTTCTTATACAAAAGCACTTCCCAAATATTATCAAATCCTAGATTTCACCCAAAGCCCTGTTAATTCAGCAAGAAAACTGGGCCACACTGTACAATTTTGGTTCAATTTTGTGTAAGAACACATCTACACTCTTACGGTAGCTACTCAAAGCAGACCTCAGAATTACTTTTAGTTTCAAATTGAAATCAAAGTGAGTTTCAAATGCTTTACCCTCAATCTTTTTTCATTTTAGGGCAAAGACCAATAGGCCATTTAAAACTGGGAGGTTACTCAAGGATGTGCTGTAACTCAATAGTAAGAGAACACTGGAATTTGTACTCTTCACAGTAAAATGAACAGTGCATCTTAATGATGTGCCTATTACCAAGGGAGATATATTTTTTCAATATTAGTTTCTGACCAAACACCATTTGTTCTAGTAAGGGTGAAAATGTAATGTAGAGTACACAGGCAGAGTAATATTTCCATTATTTAACTGAATGTAAGTTATGTATTGCTTACTGTCTCTCTTTCATCTAATTTTCACAAATAATGTTGAACTGTAATAATTCACGTGCATTTTTGAGAAATTTTGCTATCTCTATCAGTTCTTCTTTGTAGCCAAGCTGTGTTAGTAAAGCACTATGATACTGAAAGCCAAAGCCAATACCTCTCTTTTTAAAGGCGACGTTAATTTCCTCACTTTCAGACTATCCCAATTAAAACCACTCAACCACCTGATTAAAAAGAGACATAAGACAGACAGGGAGAGACCAAAAGATAAAGACAGGTTGTTTTCTGACATTATACCACAAAGACCTTAAAATCACATGAACAAGGGCTATAAGAAGATAATTTCATGCCAGCTCCTGTAACAACACAGCTAGAAGGAGGAATCCTGAGCACTGTCATTGCCGTACAAGGCAGGGGCAGCTTCAGGGCCACGAGGCACTTTGGCACTTCTGTATGGAGGAGGTGCAGAGACAGGCAGGTTAATACATGCAGAAATACAGCTGTGTAGAGACTTGTGTGTCTCCTTGGAATTCCACCCTTTTTACAGCATGAGAAGACAGAGACATGCAGAAAAATCAAAGAGCTTCTTTCCCCAAGCACAAAGGGTAGGGCTTAGAAACAACTCCGATAAAAAGAGAAGGCAGAAAATGTTTGATCTACAGAGGACTTCCTTCCTTGGAAGAAAGACTTGCACTAGAAAAATTCATTATGAGAAAGACTTTCTTCATTACAAAAAAGAGGGCAAACACCTAAAATTATTGCTCTGGAGCTCTTAACTACTCATTCTTAAAAAGCAAATGTTGAAGGGTCAGGAGGTCTGAGAGGCAGATGCTGAACTGGCATTGATTTCTCTGAGAACTGAATTAAACTCCTACATCAACAACTTCCAGCAAAAACAATAAAAAAATAAGACATTTCTAGATAATCATGCTGAGGATTTATATTCATATTATTGTCTGCTATAGCTACAAATATACTCAATAGCAACAGAGTTGAGTTTACCAGACTGGGTTCTAACATATTAAAAATATTTCAAATTAACCCCCAAATTTTCTTCTTGGAAGCCTCTTTAGCTTACCTATGCTTCTTGATGTCATTTATTCCATTCCTCAAATTGCCTAATCTTTCTGTAGGGTTTTGCCTTAAAGAAAAAAAAAAAAAGAAAAAGAATAGGGATGAGAATATATAAAATATTCCTGTTTTTTAAAGAGCATTTATAGGTCCTGACTGCTTGCACTTAACAGTTGCATGGGGATGGATCTTGCATAAAACATGTGACCTCATGAGGATATATAGTGAGGGGTTGCTCACTGCTCCTTTCTTCTGAGGGTGGAGAAACCTTCTAGAAAGACAAAACAGTCACTCAGCTGTGAGAAGCAGCAGAGGGAAATCAACTGGCTGAGTTTTATTTGCACATCCTTTTTTTTTTTTTTTCCTGGCCAGCAGGTCTGAGTTACAAAAGGAGGTAGATCAAAATTTTCAGCTACAAAGATCCTTCCAATTTTGGTACATAATAATGTTGAAAACTGTTCCTGATGCCATGGATGAAATCCCACAGGAGCTGGGAATCCAGAGTCAGTGTCACCAGCCAGAGGTTGTGCAGGCCTCTAAGTTAGGCTGGCCCTTTTGAAATACCACCTTCTGCACATTTTTAAAAGTCCTTAAGCCAGTCTTCAAGTGTCCTATGTTTTCTGTAGGATCTATAGGCCTAAGTAATTATTTTTTTTTAAATAACAATGTGCTTGATTTGAAAATCAAATTCCTTAGCTCTTTCCTCAGCCCAGGCTTAATAAGTTTTCCCAAAGATGTGTTTCAGAAAAAATTCCCAGCTACAGAGAAAGCCCAGAGCCTCTGCAGCCTCAGAGGTGTGACACACATTTAAGGGTATGCTACGCAGACTGAATATAATCAGAATGGACCATGCCATGCATAACAATTCCAAATGGAATTGTCAGGAATTCAGTGATCAAGTCTGAGTTCTTAAAAAGCTCAATCTATCTACACTCAGGTTTTGCCCCAAACTGCCCCTCCTACCTGCAGAGTCTGCGGATCAAATCCTCGGGTCG
>VYZT01038347.1:4332-26430 GCA_013400735.1 Pomatostomus ruficeps | reverse complement strand
AATAATAATAATGATTTAAATAATAAAGCAAGGGAAAATTGATGGATAATGAGGTACCAAAGAATCTTTCAAAGTGGGCCAAATCACTTACAGCTGATGCAAAACCCAAACAATGGCAGCAAATTGAGCTGAAGAATCTTGTTCTAAAATATGCAGAAAATCAGAATGAATCAAGTTATCATTAGCTATGGTGATGCTTAACATTATAGATATTTTGAAATAAAAATACTATGGTTCTTTAATATGCTTTTAAAAATAAAACATTATATGTTTACTTGTTGTTACAGAATTGGGAATTACCTTCTTTGACATAATTCATTTTATTGGCCTATAAGCAGAAAAGCTTACAGATTTTCTTGAGGAAGGATTCTTGTTTGCTTCTTTTATTTTCAATTAACTCACCATTCAGTACAACATTTCTGTTGTCTTCAACATTAGTTTTATCCCATTAGCATTATTATTGCAGGGATAATACTCTTAAAGATACAGTTTTGGAGTAAAGGTTGTAATTAATTAATTTTACTTTGTCCAACATAAAAACTGTTCTACTCATTATTTTTAAATCTCCTTGCAAACTTCGTCTTTCAAGGTGTGCACATATATGTAGCTCTTAGGAAACCAGGTTTAGAGAAAAAAAGGGGATAAGGTTAAGGTTACAATCTAAGTGGCCATTAGCAGCTAACATTATGTACCAGAACTATATGTCAAGGTTTTTTTGCATTTCTACTCAAGATTCTTGATAGAGATCAAAATTTTTAATATATATGTCTATATTTACATATTTAAAATCTTAATAAAACTGTCAAATCATGGTACCGAAAGCACAGTGAACAAGACATTCCATAGCTAAGTCTATAACTACTGTAGAAATGTAGAGAATGACACTCTGACCTGGAATATTAGTGATTATCAATCAGTTTCTGATGTCAGTTGAAATTTAATCTTTCTAATCAAATATTAATGGTAAGATAATTCATAAATATTCAGCTTCTGTATAAAGTCTTCCAAAATTTCTGCCTCTTTTTTAGTACGTCTCTATCTTGTGCAAACTAAAAACAAGAGAAAGCCTATGGCTGTGAGGATTGGTTGGTGGCAAAGTTATGGGGGGAAAAAAAAGGATGTCTCTCAAAAAAATTCCTGTGTTCCTTTTTTTTTTATGCAGTCGGGTCAGACTCTTTTAAAAGCAGAAGGATTTCCTTTAAAAGCAAAACGATTTCTTTCAGGAAGGAGTCATCAGGATGGATATAATTATGGGTTAGGAAAAAATGTCTATTTTGAGCAACGGACAATTGATTTTCATACACAACCTCAAGGATGTCATATTTTTGCAGAAGACATCTTCATAATACTTAAAAGAGGAACATATTCTGGAACTTAAAAGTCTGGCTGAGGAAAAAAATAGCTATTTTGATTTCAGGTGAGACCAGTATGCCTCATTTAATTATTGGAGTGATTTGAAGGTATTTGTACTGTAGTCACCAAACATATTCTATGACATATATTGTACATAGAATTTTCTGACAGCACTTGATAGAGTTTCACATTTGAAGCTAATGTATAACCTGCAAAAACACGTGGGATTTCTGTTGTACAGATGGTAACTGATAAGCAAATGAGTCTCTCCAGCCTTTTGGTTAATAAATAGTCACAGAACACAATACAGAATAGAGAGTTTCTTCTAAGAAATAAAAGTATGAGATCATTTGACCCCTTTTTCTGGAAATTATGTTTTTTATTGAGATTCAGGATAGGAAAACTTGATCTGAAAAGAACCTCATAAAATCATAAGGTAAGGAGAACTACAGGGTAGGGAAGTGCATTCAATTGAAATTATTTATGTGTATTGCAAACATCCCCCAAGGTTTGCAGTGCATCTCTCACCCCTTTCCTGGAATCCAGACACAGGGAGCAGGCACGAATGAGAAAAGCATAAAAAGAAAGCCAGGAGAACTCCAGGACTGAGAAGGAATGGACCCAACTGGCAGCATCACACTCCTGCCAGAGAGCTCTGGGGATGCTGGTGCTCACTCCAACATTCCCAGTCTCTGTGTTTGGAAATCACTAAAACTGTCCACAATTGGAGCCAGAAGGGATTCAGAAGTGTGAGTGTAGCACCAGAAAAAAAGACTAGTATTCATAAGCTTATTGTATAAAATATTAAGTATACTCTCATTGACATTGATCTGTGTAGATCTGGAATTTAAATGTTGGAGTTACTATAACTGGATCTAAAAATCTTTATTTGGATGTATTTTGAAGTATTACCCTGAGAAAGTCTTATTCAATATGTATTTATACATATATATACACACATACATGCATACATATACTTTAACATTTACATTTATCAGATTCATCTTTAAATAAAATTCAGCTATTTTTCTTCCCTATCTGTACAAGATATGAATATGTCTTACAAAACTATCAGTAGTTTTCTAAGGTATGCAAACTTGGAAAGAAAATATTTATTATGTAGATGTTTTAAATTGCCACATTAATTGCTAGGAGCACAGAAAACAACACAGAATTTCTACATTTATATTAGGAGTATATATTAGAGTGAGAAAACATTAACAAAAGCTTCTAGTATGCCCTCTTCACAACATGATACAAAAAGCTGAGCAAAATGTTGCTAAATTGCAATATCTGTACATAGATTAATTTGGCAGAGTTCCTTGTGAAGAAGAGGGAAGATAGATGTTTTGGTGGGGAAAAAGAAACCTGCTGATTTTCTGAGCAATTAGAATGCGAACGTGACAGTCCTCACGGAGCAGCATCTGTCACCAAGGCAATCTGATATTAGTGGAAAGAATGAAACAGTGAGCAGTCCCTGATCAATGTTGAGCCAGCTTAGGAAGAAAGGTGCCCAGGAATACTTCTGGTGGAGTGTTTTGTAGCTTGTCCATGACACGTTTTCCCTTATGGCGCCACATTGGAATCTCTCAGAGGCATTATCTCTGGAATGGAAGCTTACACAAGTCTTCAGTTTTTTGGACTTCAGACCCTTTGCACTTCAGAAAAACCATCCCTGCTGAATAAAGTTGCTCCCTTTCTAGAAGGAGATAATAGGCAGAGCAATAGTTATAAATAAGGTATAATATTAACAGTGAAAAATACATATAAAATTACGGATTTAATAACATAGTTAACCACTGCATGTTTTCACAAATTACACTAATAATTAATGGCAAAAATAGTCAAGGGGAAAACTCTCTCAAAACAATGATGTGTATTTACATATGTTCAAGTGTATTAAAGGACTGGAAAGAGCAAGGGGACAAGGGTCAGATGAGAGGAAAAAGTGGAAATAGTTGGGAAAGCTGGTAGGAGAGCTTTAGATTCCTTCACTTTCCTTCACCTTCCTCTGTTATCCAAGCTCTGTTTGAGAAGAGGATTCAAATGAATGTAAACATGTTCCTTATCAGAAATTCTTCTACACCATTTAAGGGGCTTTGCAGTACTGTGATAGGCAAGGTATTTACTTCACCATGTCCTCCAAACAAATAAAAGTCAATTCTATTTCCTCAGGGATACAATCTGAACGAGAGGATCGGGAATGAGAATTATTTATCTTTTGTATATAATGATTACCCAGAAAATACATCAAATGACTCAGGAAAATATAAATACTGAAACATTATTGATACAATCATCTATGAATAGTCAATGAGCCCACAGCTCTCAGGACACAATGGGTAAAGTCTACAAAATCTCCTTCCTTCCAAATAGGATTTCCATTGCAAATTTATAACACATCAACTGATGCTTACAGATCTGTTTTGCAGGTGCTGTACAAGCTTTTCCAATACTCAGCTATGTAGTCTTTAAATATATATGTATACTTCTTCTCACAAAATTTAGTTTTATTTCATCACACCCATGTAGCAAAACCTATCTTGGCTGATATCCAACAATAGTAATTAACAGTATCAAATAATTGTGGTGAAATAAGATGGTACATAAATAATAATCTATTATAACTAGTTCTGCTCTTTGAATTTTCAAAGGGTATAAAATAAGAATTCTGATAGCATAATTACATGTATTTGTATTGTGTTAAGTTTCATAGGTATATACCAAAATCCTAGACAAAAAAGGACAAAATGGCTTAATACTGTACTACAAAATGCAATATAAGGGTTATTTTTGTGGTTTTAGCAGCACATTTGGTTATGTAAAATATACCTTACTTATATTTCCATTCTTGGCAAATTTCTACTAACTCACTGAGCCTGTCTTTCATGTTTCACTCATTAGCTTATCTAAAACCTTCTCCAATAAATTATTTCAATATTTCATTATCCCATATGCTACTGCAGTATTAAATGGAGACCATGTATGTGTTATTAATAAAAAAGCGCCAAAAATAAATTACCTTTTTCAGTTTTCTCTGGAGAAGTCAGTTCTATAGGAGACAGCTGACATAGCAGAAGATTGATGCAAAACCTGCAAACCCTGCATTGTCCATCTGTCTGTGTGCATGCACAGCTTTTAAATATTTTTTATTTTGTTCTGTACAAGAACACTAATTCATATGTTAGAGTTGTGCACTGTTGGCTGATAACTTTGCAGTCACGTGGAGGTTTTCTACAAGATGTTTCTGTGTCTGACTTTTCATGTGTGTTTAGAAAAGGGTCTGAGCTTTCCAGAAAAAACTGTCCCCCTAAGGAGCAATTAACAAATACTGGAAATCCAAGAATATGATTATGCACCAAAACTATTTATTATTAGGGAACTTTGTTCTTATTCAGAAGCATCCCCAGTCCTGCCAAATGCCAATTATTAAATCTCATTCCAAATGAATAGGGCTTTTTTCATATGAAAAATGTTAGAGCAGTCAAAAACTACATATGTTAAGATCTTCCAAACACCTAGTTAGAGGCACATATTTAATGAGCTTTTTTTTTGCAGAAAAGCTAAGTACTAGGAAATGGATTTAATAGTTTTAAGAGATGCAGTTTTCAAAGTGAAATGATCAAAATGTGCTTCATGAAAAGTAAAAACAAATCCAAAAGGGCACATCATTAATGTTGCATGATTTAAATTAGTTGTGTTACCAAGTTGAACTCGTTCTGGTGTCAAAGCTACATGAGGAGCTCTTTTGTTTTGCTTTAGTTTCATGAGTATTTAAAGTAGCAGAACATTATCATCATGCCCTGCACAAAATGTTTCTTGTATATAAATCACCTGTATGTTTTACTGCATTGTACCTTTTCTGAATCTGTAAATGGTTTTAGAATTAATGGATTCAAGAAACACAAAAGATGTGTGACCTGCACACAAATATTCAGAAAAACATAGGTTTTAATACATAACTTTGTAAAAGCACATAGGCACACTTGAATAATCCAGTGATACACCGATTTAGATGGAGGAGATGCATCATTTATGTGTTCAGACCTGTTTAAGAGGTGACGTTAAAGGCTCTTAAAGGAAGTAAAAAAAAAAATTGGAGGTATTTTGTCATGAGGGTTAGTGGTAGCAGAGGAATCAAGAGCTGCTTTTGTCTCTGAATTTCACCTCCTGCTTTGGCACAGGAGGAGGGACAAGCCAAGAAAGCCCCTGAAGTACCTGGAGGGAGAAGGATAATTCCAAAATGCACAGAGCAGCAGAAACAACTACAGCTCTAGCATGTGAGCAGCTGGGCTCAGCAGGAGTTCACATCATGAAATAGCAACAAATTAGAATAAATTCTAATTGTCTTCACCTGGAAGAGGAAAGTTTGCCTAAACTTGTTGGGCAGAAGTGGAAATGCATAGGACACAATATGAGCTGCTATCTCCTCAGAGGACTCTAACCTCTATTTACAGAAGATTCCTTCTTCAGTCCAGTTCAGTTCTGAAAACCTTCATTTGAAATGCCACTGAAGTCCATCATCAATTTATAAATTGTAAAAGTATAAAAAGTTTTCTTTGACTGCCTCTCATTAAGAATAGAAAAATTCTTTAAATAACCTAGGTATTCATGTCCAGAAAAGCTTTCTCCTGAAAAATATCCATACTTACATATGGCATCTTTTTTTACATCTAAAGGCCCTAAATGTTTTTTAATGTTTGTTTTGGAGGTAGAATATTCTGAAATTGCACAAAGAAAATATTTCATGAACATTAAATAAGACAAGACTGATTATTATCTTTAGGTCTATAGAACTATTTTGTCCCAAGTCAATAAAACTTGGTTAAGAATTATTCCATGTTAAAAAAAAAAAAAAGAAGAAGAAGAAGAAACCTTTTTCTACAGAACCATGTTCTTATCAGAAATGCTGACACAACTAACTGTGCCTGGGATATCAAATATTGAACACTGGTTTTATTCCCTGTTTTGGGAATTGGAGTGCTGAGAACTGCCAAATGTCTTTCAGCCTCAGCCCAGATCTATTTGATCTTTTTTTTTCTCTCCATCAAGAGATTTCAGCAATCATTTTTACTAGTGTACTGTCAAAATCAAAAATATTTTGAATGTGTTAGTAATACAAAAGTCTTAACAGAACAGTGGTTTACAAGAGAAATAATAGAATGTTTAACCAATTCACACACCCAGAGGTCTGTAAATATATCAGTTTTCCCCAAAAATGGGGAAAAAAACTATCCTGTTTTTTTGTAAAATTCAGTTTTCATGGAAAAAGATTTCACAAATACCGGCACCTGTATTATCCTTTTGAGCTGCAGTAAGCTGGTATGTCATACAGATACAGACAGGTATAAATTTTAATTTTTACATTTGCAAAGGCAAACGTTACCTTTTTTCCATATATTGGGCTTTTTAGCTCCCAATGCTGACAGTTTCTGCTTGAGATTACCTTCTCTGATTTCTCACAGAAGTCTAACTGAATCAGGTTTGATGCATATTTCCCCTGCCCTAGGTTTTAGTTTAAAATATAGGAATTATTACAAATAACTTCATGAGGAAAATAAACAGTATCCTAACCCAACAACGAAAAATCCCAGACTAGAAACATTGGTTACAATGATATCTCTGTCTATCTGTTGTGTCACCTAAGATACCAAACTTGCTAATATACTTTAAATATGTTGTATTAAATTACGAAATAGAATTTCAGGATTCTCCAAATGTTTTTCATCTTATATTTTTCTCTTTTTTCCCCCTTTTTATCTTAATTTCTTTTCTTGAAATTCAGGTTTGTTTAAGGAATGAGACATGACTCTAAATATTATTACTAATACAAATATAATTCCTACTCAGTGTATTTGACTTCTATTCCACTATTACTCTTTCAATAAAAATTGAGCAAAATATGTAAGCTGCTGTTTCAATCAAGTATTTCATAAAATGAGATATCAGTACACGGCAATATCTACATACACTGTGTCTCATCTGAGTTTCTAAGGCACTGCCTTTTTATTCTTTGAAGAAATTGCTAGGTAAAGATTAAACCAAGAAGCTATTTAAAAGCATGACATGTTCCTATAACTTCTGGGCACACAATGCTGTCAAAGTCTTTTAAATGAATGAAATAACCAATTAGACCAATTAAGAGATCTCAAGGAAAAAAAAACAAAAACAACAAAACCAAAGCAAAACCAAGAAAAAATTAAAAGGGGAGTTTTTAAATGCAAGCTTCCAAAGAGACAGAATTTTGATTCACCTCTCAGAAGTGCAGAAAAAAAATCCAATTCTCTTTTGAGTCTTCTGTAACTAGGTCTTAAGATTTAAGGAGTTAGCAAATACATCCCAGAAAAATTTTTGTAAGAGAAGATAGGAAAATGTGCTGTCTCCAAGGTGACTTGAATTAAATCTCTGTGTTCTATGTAGTTTTCTCTAACATTTAACAAGATGAAGCATCTTTTATAATATAAATATATCACCAGTATGAACTGCTGGCTCTGAATAGCAGAAGCAAAAAATAGCACAATTCTGAACACCCATCAAGATTTCACACGAATGAGACTTATTGTCTTCATGTTAGTGTTTTTTACAAAAGGGGTGTTGCATAGATATTTGTACTTAAAACATTTAAAATAAATAAATTGTGGAATGTTTTGCAAAAGGTAATACATTGGGAATTGAATCTCTCCAGTAGCATTGTCAGCTGCTGTCCAGATGCTGACATGAGTCTCTGTTGAAAGTCTTTGCAAGTGCATAAAAATACTCACCTGATGTGAGATTACCTAGACTGTTCTGGTATATTTTTATAGTCCAGATTCAGTTTGGTTCATCGCATGAGCCCTCTAGCACATACATGAGCATCGCTATTGATTATCTTAAACCTTTTGCCTATCTTGACTACGTGGAAAAAACTATCTTTCACAACCATTTCTGCATCTGTGAGAAGAGTTTGTTTAGACTTTTTGAAATTGCCTATGTTCAGTTTGATCAGTTTCTTCACCTACAGCAGTATTTACCTCAGTGAGTCCCTTGCACAGCCAGATTATTTTCCCAGAATGTCAATCCACCATCAATTAATCAATCAGCAGGTACAGGTAGTGACTGACTACTGGTTGGTCTGGGCACAGCAGCAGTCTAGTGGAGGAATCTCCTGGACTGTCCAAAATTCTTGCCTGGAGAACTCCTGCCAGACGTAGTCAGATCATTGTGATTCACCTCATTTGACATTCATTTTTTATCCCAAATCAGCCCGTTGTCTCATCCGTGAGACACTTGATGGGGACTACCTTGACCTCCCAGGAAATTAATTATTTGCTTGCTATAGGCATGAACATAGGCACAGGCAAATCTGATGCACTCAATTGCACCAAAATTATAACTGTAGGACAAATTTGAACTTCTGACTTAAATTCCATATGTTTTACCATTGGAGTTTTGTTTAAGAGAGCAGGGAAAGCTACTTGCAACTACCCTTCAGCCTGTAGGAGATTGAGGAGAGACCTCATGGTGTTCTTCAACATCCTCATGAAGAGAATTGGAGGGACAGGCACTGATCTCTTCACTAGTGACCAGTGACAGGACTTGAGGGAATTGGCTGAAACTGAGTCAGGGGAGGTTTAGGTTGGATATCAGGAAAAGGTTCTTCATCCAGAGAGTGGTTGTGACCTAG
Source organism: Pomatostomus ruficeps (assembly GCA_013400735.1). Classification (NCBI taxonomy): domain Eukaryota; kingdom Metazoa; phylum Chordata; class Aves; order Passeriformes; family Timaliidae; genus Pomatostomus; species Pomatostomus ruficeps. The sequence goes on along the minus strand of VYZT01038347.1, from coordinate 17,414 downwards.
AAGAGGCTCCCCAGGGAATGGTCACAGCACCAAGGCTGACAGAGCTCAAGAAGCATTTGGACAACGCTCTCAGGCACATGGTAGGGTTGTTGGGGTGTCCTGTGTGGGGTCAGGGGTTGGACTCCATGATCCAGATGGGTCCCTTCTTATTCAGCATATTCTAATATTCTATGAGTCTATGAACATTTTTGGGTTTTGTCTAAACAGAGGTATTCACTCATAATCTACCTTTCTTGAACACCAGAGAGCCTCACATAGACAATTTCTTTAGTTTTAAGTAGCAAGAGACTTGAATATTATGCAAAATCAAAGAAAGAATCGCAAGTTACTTGGAAGGGAGGATAACTTATTTTTCTTCTTACTCATGTTAACTATAATTCCTGTGAGTGATGCCAGATTCCTGTAAATGTTATCATTATTTCCCTCTCATTCATTATGGATAGCATAGTCTGCTTTAAAACTCTGGAAGACCTCAGTGATTTCAAGGATATAAATGATTAAAGAAATATCGAGACCAGTATAAGTCAGATATACCATTATCTTTGATTTTTAAGATTGCTTGTATTTTTATAATGTGAGAGCTTCATTTGTTTGAGGGTGCTATAAGTATGTTTCAAGGGGTTCTGCTGATTTAAAAAGCACTTTTGTTGTTTAATGATCATCAGGAAAGGATTGTAAACTACTACCTCAAAATTATTTTATCAAGGATAGGCTGTGATATACACCAGTCAGATGGGTAATTGAAGGGTAAGGAGAAGAAGAAAAGAATAAGCAATTTAATGGTTAATTGGAATAAGAGAATTTACTCAGTATGTGTGCATTTATGCATGTATAAAATAATTTCTATGAATTAATGAAATGTTAAAGTGGGAAACACCTAAAATAATTGTACTCCATTATCCAAAATCACCTAAACATTTTTGCCTGCTTGTATTCAACCCTATGATTTACTATAAATAGTCTACAGCTTCCTTTTTGTTTCTTTTTCTGATTTCCTCTAAGTCTTAGCTGTCCAATAGAATGGGCAACAGTGATTTTTTGGTAAAAAATTTATAACTCAGTATTCAGGAAATTGACATAATATGCAAAATAATTTTTTTGACTTGTTCTGATGAATTTGTAAAATGAGTGATGAGCTTGGCAGATGAGTTTCAGCAAGTGGTGTTTTTCAGGCAAAATCATGTGCAATAGGATAATGAGGAAAAATTAGCATTAAACTGGAGTTGCATAAGGAATGTGAGGATTAAGAGATTATGATGTTAAAGCTGGAAAGAAATGAGGTGCCACCCCATGTTGGTAAAATTAATTCTTTAATGCCCTCCTCCTACCATGTCAATTCCACCTTTTCTGCAACATTGATCCAAACAGACCGCACACACATGAGCTTTTGAAGCCTTCACCCTTTCAAAGGCCTGATTTTCCATTAGGGGAAGTACTCAGAGCTTTGCAAAGGGAGCTTCCTATAAGCCCTCCACTTGAAAATATCCTTTATAAAAGGGAGAGGCCAGGCCTCTGAAGGCTCACTGAAAAATTCATCTTTGGGAATACATGTAGAGGTACATTTTTGTACTACATGATCACCCCAACTACCTCATGGGTAAGGTAGGACAACAGAAACTCTAATTGATTTTAAGATTAAAACTCAGTGAATGTATATAACATTCTATTGTTTAAGATTCTTCTTACATAAAGATTGCAACCAAAATGAAACAGTGAATGTTCTTAAATATGTGATATATCTCAGCGTTTAACGTAAATTAGTTCTCTATCTTCAGAGCCTCTTGGGGTTAACTTAGATTTAAAGCAAATATTCCTAATTTGTTTTTTCATTAAAATACACATCCTATACTTAAGATTTGAAGGTGAAGAAGATGAACATCAAGACATATGCAAGAAAAAAGGCTGGAATATTGTTCTGACAGCTGCCAGGGACAAAATGTGTAAATTTCAATTATTCTCGCTCATCTTTAAAAAAAGGCATAACAATATAATTTTTATTAAAACTTTAAAGGTTGAAGCTGAACAAAATGTTTATACAAGTGGTCTGTTAAACACATTAAATGTACCTGAATAATAACAACAATGGTAACACCAACACCCTTCCCGTTGTTGTAGAAAACACTACAGCAATAATACCTAACAAAAACTGCATTCTTTCATCCTCTTGACTTGCTGTGTTTTGGTTCTGAAGGGAAAAAAGAAGCAACCAAACACACAATATTTCTCTCATTACAAGCTTTCTGCAACATTTTATTTATTTATTTATTACACCAAGTTTTCCAAATTTGTATATAAATCCTATCTTACACTAAAGTAGAGAAATTTTCTGGAAAGTATATTGGCTTTCTTAATACCTGATTTTAATTTTGAAAAGCAATTTCTTCCCATTATTATGATTTTCTCAACAGAGTATATACTTTAATCACTTCAATTCAGTCACATTTGAAACACATTATTTCTCCTGCTGATGCTTTTCAGGGAACTTTTAATAGATCAGTAGTTCAACAGGTGTTCTTTCAGACTCAAGATATTTATTCCATGTCTCACTGCTTCAATAAGAATTTCGAGCTTTGATAATTGCCCTTCATGTAAGACCAGTCTTTTATTTAATTCTCTGTGCAGGCATGTTTTTTCTTCCAGAACGCATACCTGTAAGCAACAGGAAACATTTTAATGATGCATTTATAAGAAATCGTGCACTTCATTTGTAGGAATGTCAGGAATCTGTAACTGATTTTAAAGAAAGGTCTGATATGTCTTCTGTAATTCAAAAAGCATTTTTATAGTCTTTTAAACTTGGGTTTTTTTTCCTAAATGTCACAATACACTAAATTTTCTGTTTCTTATTTCTTTCTCAAATATTAAAAGTGTCGATATACTTTAAATAAGTTAGTGAAAGATTTAAGATAACATTTTATATGTCTGAAGAAACATAGAAGTGCATCCCTAGACTCAGAAAAACATTTATGAGGATTAAGTAGCTACTCTTTCATAAAGACCTTTGGATTTAGGTGCATTGTGTTGCTTTTTTTCCTGTAGATTTAACTGGGCAACTATTAACCTTGGTTCTAGAGAATTTTTCTCTTTTAAGAGTTTTAAAGAACAGTATAACATCTAAGTAGTTGCATTTAAAAAGAACTGTGAAGTTTTAACGGAAAATGTAATGTTACGAGCTAAGTTTAAATATAGGACATATTAAGGGTTTTAAGTTGTGTCAATAATAGGAATTGCACATTGTTCCTTAAACTAAGGGAATAGAGAATAACTTGAAAAATGGCATTCAGCAGAGGGCTCTTCTTCTGATGGAAAGAAGGGTAGGACAGAACAGCTTATTCAGAGGATCTTTTTCATCAATGGCATAAAAAGAAGTTTGGTCCTGAGTCTCATGTCCTGTGCTCATGTATGTTTTCACGCGTGAACAGTAGTTTTGAAACAGTAGATTTACTTTGCATGCAAATAATAACTGTATTAACTGGAGGAAGCAGATGAATTGGAACATAGGGTGTTCAGTGATGTTACTAAGCTTACCATTATAGGACAAAAAGGGAAGATTCCAGGCCCTGAAGGAAGGCAGTGGACGTGAGAATAATGTAAATATCGCAACAGTATTTCTGACCAGCCATTTATGCCTCAAGAGCCATAGAAAAATAAGAAAACTGAAAGAGGTTATCAGGTTGAATAATATTCAGATTCTAGGTACTGTTGAGCACATTTAATCTGACTGTAGCCTTTTAGTTATGATCTCAGGCTTCATGAGCAAGATGGGTTTATAATTCCATGCATTTAAACCTTCCTCCACACCAGCAAGTGGTGATTGAAAGCACACCTCCAGTATGAAAATACTTAGAAATACTAAGGACATCATGGAAGATACTGATATGAAATTCAAGCCTCAAACTATAGGTGTCAAAGGCCCCTTTAACTGAATGCTACATAAAATTATTCCATCATAATAGCCACAATTTTTTAAAATTTCCTGATTACACATATGTATTCCTGTAGACATACGGACACAGAGAGAAAGGCTTCCATAAATTCATAGAATCACGGAATGGCCTGGGTTGGAAGGGACCTCAAAGACCATCTTGTTCCAACTCCTGTGCTACGAACAGGGACAACTTTCACTAGACCAGGCTCCTGAAAGAGCCACCCAGCCTGGCCCTGAACATCTCCAGGGATGGGGCAGCCATGGATTTTCTGGGCAACCCGTGTCAGTGCCTCACCACCCTCACGGGAAAGAATTTCTTCCAGTATCTAATCTAACTCTACTCTCTTTCAGTTTGTAGCCATTCCCCCTTGTCCTGTCACTCCAGGCCCTTGTAAATAGTCTCTCTTCATCTTTCCTGTGGGCTCCCTTCAGGTACTGGAAGGCCACAGTTAGGTTGTCCCAAAGCCTTCTCTTTTCCAGCCTGAACAGTCACAACTCTCTCAGCCTTTCCTCACAGCAGAGCTGCTCCATCCCTCTGATCACCTTGGTGGCCTCCTCTGGCCTGGCTCCAACAGGTCCCTGTCCTTGCTGTGCTGGGACCCCAGGGCTGGATGCAGCACTGCAGGTGGGGTCTCAGCAGAGCGGGGCAGAGGGGCAGAATCCCCTCCCTGCCCTGCTGCCCACAAGGTTTTGGATACAGCCCAGCACAGGGGGGTTCTGGGCTCCCAGCGCACATGGCTGGGGCATGTCCAGCCCGTCACCCACCAAACTCCTAGTTTTGTTTGTCTTTTTATTGACACTTTGCCATAACTTAACACCTAAATCTCTGTCTTGTTATAATCCCACACTTTAAGTCAATGGACTGAGGTATGGAAGAGTGTGATAGAATTCTACAGCTGCACAACTTCTTAAGAAAAACTGTTGAGCAAGACATGTTTACTGCTGGCAAATGCTTGTCACCTTTTAAACATTGCATTTCTAACGCCTTATTTAAGTAGTAGAAGAAGAGGTGTGTGTTCTCTATTTCATTCACTCTACTTTTAGAGAAAACAGTATGTCTGAGGCTCATTTCATTCTGTGTGTAGGTAGAGAAAAATTGCATGGATTTCTGGGTACATGTCAACACTTAAAACTTGATCAGCTTTGGGTAGAAGAGGAAAAAACCCCAACAGCCGCCTTACCTACCCAAACAGGATAAGTGTTTCTGTAGTGGTTTTCATGAAAGAATAGACTGGTAATATTCTTGTGCCATCATAATCTGAGACCTGATGGAAAATACACCTGATTTGGATTTCTTAGGAATTTTTGTATCCATAATTTATTACCAAGGACCTTTCTCTACATAATATTGTGATTTTTAATTGAATTGATTAAACATTATTAATTCTTCTGTTTATTTTCCATTTAATCTATAAGTTTTGAAATATGTCTGAAACAATTATTACTGCAAATATTAGAAAAAAATTAAAATTATTTTAGCCATTATGGATAATAAAAAAGAAAATCTGTAGGATAGTCCACTCTATGGGTGGAATTAGGTTTAAGATTAAATTTTTATCCTCTAAAAAGAACAACCAAAAGAGCAGAACTGTGAAAAAAGCTTAAATAACACAGTCTAGTTTAAAGTGAAATGTAGGGGGGAAAATAGAACAATTAGAAACTTGCTTCAAGGAAAAATGAGTTCATTACCAAATTTTTGATCATTTTCAGAAAATAGTGGGAAAATTTAAGTTTAAATATGGCAAAAGAAGAAATTAATGAAGAATATACTCTTTTATATCCAAGGAAAAAGGAAACAACTGCTCTCAAAATAATATTAAAGTGGAGAAGGATAATTAGATAAGGTCAAAGGGATCAGACCAGAATAATTCTCAAATTTACAAATGAACAAACAGAACTATTTAAAACAAACTACAGCTTGTGTAGATATGTGAACTATGGACACACGTGCTATTTCTTAAAGATACCTTAAAATAGCTGGGTATTTTGACAAAGTAAAGATGAAGATGATTTCTATATAAGTAGAATCATTACTACAGTGTGAATGCATAGATTTCTCCCCATGAAATTTTACCATGACAATTTTGGGTACATTTATTGGTCTTATAAATGCCAAATCATTTCTGTTCATAGTACATATTGGAATGAATTGGTGCAGAAGAATGGTTCTCAGTATAAATTCTATAATGGCAATCAACCTAAAAATTGCAGGTACAAGGACATATATTACTTAATGTTGTTATTGTTTGTTTGTTTAGTTAAAAATGAGCTGAAAGCCACAGATGTTTATTCTGGTCTTATAAGTTTATCACTGTGGTCCAATTAGCCCATGAAAAATTGATTTTGACTTACTTCTTGCAGTTGCTAAACATTAAGTTCTTTGTCTTTTTTTTTTTTCCTGTCACCACAACCGGACCTAAATTATTGAAGAACCAAAATCTGAGTCAGCTATTATTAAAATATGCACAAACACAACATAACCCAAAAAATCAATAGCATTATTTACTGCATACACATTGTTAGAATTTTTCATATCAACTTTTCTATCTTCAGATTCCTACTTTACATAAGAGTTCCCATGGAGAATGATGCCCCTGTTATTCAGCACATTTCCAATTATAAAACACTAAAAACAAAAGAACAGCAGATTGCAGAGTGTTGGAGTTAACAGGAGGTTTGACATTAAACACTCAGAGACAGAGACATAGAAGCAACAAAGTGGATTAAAATCCATCTAAAGAAATGATCCATTAAAAAGCTACAGTACATTTTCAAAGCATTTAGAAAAGTACATTAGGTGTCTCTAAATGAGGTATCTAAATTTAATAATTAAGTAATAGCTCCTTGTGAAACCAAAATAAAACATAAAAAGCAGCTGTAGAATAAAAAAGTGTGTATATACATATTTAAAAAAGCCCAAACATATAAAAAGCCAATGAAATTCAAGCTATCAAATGACCCAGAGAAAACACTTTCAATAGATTTTTGTTTTTTTAATATAACAAGAAAAGAATTCATATAATTTACCTGCAAAATCTTTAATCACCTCCTCCATAGTAACTTGTGGTGGAGTTTAAAATTCAGCCATCAGTGTAAATGTTAAGATAGATTTTGTCTTTATTTTAGACATGGTATTCTGTATGACTCAACACAGAAGAACACATCCAAAATTTGCTTCTAATAACTGAGTTGGTCAGTTCCAGTTTGATGTTTGAAATGCAGAACTAGCTCATTCAGTGCTCGAAGACAGACATAGACATTTTTCCCCAAAGATCAACTCTACATGACAGGTAGGTTGATTGGGACTGAAATAATTTGGAAAGGCTGTGCTGAGGTGTCAGCTGAATTAGTGTGTATCTACAAAGAGATCAATAAGGGAGGTGATAATATTTGTCCCCTTGCTCTGCACTTGCTGATGCTTCTGTTCCAGTACCACAGTTTCGAGGCTCCTCTTAAACAATTACCTGCCTGGGAAAGCATCTACACTGTTGTCTTCAATTAGGACTTAATGCTTCACTTAAGTTCAGACTATCTTATGTTACTTGATTCTGCAAATAATCCCCAACTGGATCCTTGCTGTCAGTAACACCAAAGTGTAGACCATTAATTTCCACAGGTCTTCCTATACAAACTCTTCGCTACATACAGGGCTAAATCAAATGATGCAGGAGTCCATTTTCACCTCCTTTTATTACTTTTTTGGTCCATAACTTAAAATTAACTCTCTTATTTTTTTATATATGAAACCTACCATAATTTCCCAGAGTGGGAAATGTGCTGTGATAGAAAACAAAAGTTTAAGGCAACACAATCTTAAATTCAAATACTGCCTGATTTGAATCAACACTAGTAATGTAGCCACACCCACTGAGAAAGGCATCCTTATTTATCTACTTTAATAATGTCATGATATTATAGATCTTTCAAAATCCCTCTATTCCACAACATTACCCCAGATTTGTTTTTACCACACTGTAAACTCCTTCTTATTTACTCATTGTAAAGCACACATTCCATAACTGTCCTTCCTTCTTGCCCTTGCCTGAACCTTCCTAGTTATATTATGTTCAGGAAAATCTACAAATAGCATGCAATATGTAATAACCAAATCAGGGGTTTGGGGCAGGAAGAGGGAAAGCATACACTTACACTTTTAATGCTTTCCCAATATTAAGTGTATCAGGATTTTCTTGAAACAAAATCACAAAGTACAATATTTCTTTATTACTTACACCAGAAAGAATGAAGCAAAGTTTTTCAGCACTAAATGACTGCAAGAACTGATCATATAACTTTTAAAATATTTTCTGTCATATAACAACTATTTGTCTGCGGTAAATTATGGAATATTTGGAATTTATTGTCAAAACACACATAGACCTTGTTGACCATGCTTATCAATATATTGCTTTTAGCTTTTCTTTTATAACATTGCTGAAAAGTCTATATAATCTTTTTGCAGAAGTTTAGTCCAAATACAACAATAGTCAATTAACAATTCTAATATCTTTTATTCTGAAAAATTATTTACAACCTCCTCTAAATAAAGGGAAGTTTGTGGATTTCATCATTATGTTTTACAATTTCCAGGTCTATTATCAGAAAACTTCCTATGTGTTAATGTAATGCCAAAGGGTGCAAATTAACAATTTGTGGGAATATTACCTTTAAACGGAAAAATAAGTTAAATTGAATTTTTATCAGAAATTATGTTCAGTCTAAAAGTCAGGGTTGATTTGTTTGGTTTTTTTTCATCAGTGAACAGACTGAATTCATTGCAGAAACAGCTAATCAAATTAATAAAACAAATCACTGACTAAGTCTGAAAATTCACTGTTTAAAATAGGATAGTTAAGTAGCAGCTTCCAATCCACGGAGATTAAAATTTCTTTTGTTCATTTGTTCATAGTTAAAGCACAGTTTCAAATCATCACAACAGTGCAGAAATATAACTTCTTTGGCGTCTACAGTCTTTAGTACTGGTAAGCACTAATTGGATATTAAGCCAATATTCATGACAGTGGAACTGCTACAGATTTACAGAATATATAGGAACAATAATTAAAGAATTCAATGCTTCACTGTCTTAAACTAGTAATTTCTTTCTCCTTTTCCAATTTTCCTAATAGTGTTGTAAATTAAAAGAAAATCAAAAAAACTCCAACGCACCAACCAACCAACCAACTAACTAACCAATCAACCAAAAAAAATCCAGTAAGTAGTTCATGGTCTTGATTTAATTTGTACTGAAGCAGAGTTAAAACAATAACAGGTAAATTAATCCTGTTTAATGAAATGTGATTTTTAGCAATGACCAGAAAAGAACACTCAGAACTCTTACAGGCAAACCAAGAACAACTAATAAAAATCATAGAATTCTGTTGTTCAAACTTGTTTTCTAATTCCACAAGTGCCTGTAAGGTCTGTACAAGGCATCTAGGTCTTCTCTCACTTTTTGCTCTTAGAGTGCCTGTAGATATTCCTTGTTTCTCAATTTCATTCACCAGTTAAGTAGGTATGAAAAGGACAAGAAATAGGTTAACTCCACATATCATCTTTCTAACTCTTCTAGTGTTGAGTTTTATCTTCGGTCATGATAGTAGTGTTTTTCCTTGCAACCAGGAAGATTTTCTTGCCTAAGAAGCTGCAGTTTCAGATAATCCACTTTTTTTCAGGGGAAAATTATTTTATTGTACAGCTAGACAAAAAGTGACATTACCATCACAGCTCCAGATGTTGAAAAAAATGAGATAGAGACTGATTAGTGGTTCTGAATAAAAAACATAATAAACTATGACAGAACTGAAGGTACCTCAGCCTTCTTCAAATCTCACTTAACCAAATCTCCTCTTTCCTTCTAGAGAGGGTCCACATTTTCCCTAGTCTTCCTTTAATCATCACTGCATCTAAAATTTTTTTCTTTTTGCCCTTGATGTCCCTGTCCATGTTTACTTTGATCTTTAATTCAGCTTTATCTTTCCTAACCTGATCCCTGGCTGCATGGACAATCTCTGTGTATTCCACCCAAGATACCTGTCCTTGCTTCCACCCTCTGCAGGCTTCCTTGTGATTGAGCTTATCCGGGAGCTACTTGTTGGTCAAAACAGGGCTTTGCCTTTTCCTCTGCTGGAATGCACCTCTTCGGAGCTATTAGAAGCTATCCTCAAATATTAACCAGTTTTCTTGGGTCTCTCTGTTGCTTTTATCACTGGTGCCCTACATTGCAGAACCCTGAAGAAGCCAAAATCTGCTCTCTAGGGTTTTCAGGTTTTTTCTGTATGGTAATAGTAATGCTTTTATATTTTGTGTTTTATGTTCTGCCTGAAACTTAAATATCTGTCAAAACTAATTAAGAAACCTTTATTTATGTGCAACTAGAGATTTTCAGTATAATTTGCTTTATATAAAGATCAATACAATATTTTCTGTCTTCAGCAGAAAGATCTGTAGGAGTTTTTCATCCCAAAGCTCTCCATGGAGATCTAACATTTGAATGAAACAAAATATACCAGGATTTCTGATTACATTGTGCAGAATACTTCAGAGCACAATCTTAAAATTTAATAGGGGGATTTTGTAAATATTTCAGAACAGATGTTGAAGAGCCAACTCATTTTACACGTGTCAAACACTGTAAAAGCCCATTTTTACAATGCTGAATTGTTACAATGGCCTATTTCAAATTCAATAAAACTATTCAAATAAACCTTTCATCCATGAGATTGTATATGGCAAGAATTCATTTAAAATATTGTACATTAATCTTGCATTCAAAACTCTCTTTCCCGTACAGATCATTTATTTTAAAGGAAGAAGTCTGAACATTTTCTTCTCCAGGGAATTTTTTCCCCTTTTATACTACCTGGATTACAATTCTAAGTAACATTTGATTGCCAGTCTACACAGATGAAGTCTAATTTTGAAAGATACAGTATTATTTTAAATAAACTTTTTCCATACTGTTCAAACATATTCTTCTGGGAGAGATTGGCCTTGCAGAAAACAGCTATAATTTTATTTTCTAAAACCCTTGTCTTATAATTAGGGACAAATAAATAAAAGTAGACTACTCCAGTGAACCAGCAATTTGCCTGCTGTAGTTACAGCTGGCTGGGATTCATATTTGTCTGATCTATTCCCACAGGTGGTTTGTCACTGCTTGAGCAGAAACTGGCTAGGAGTAATAAACTTGTAGCTAGAATGCTGGAAGGAATTAGGCAAATTCTAACTCAAATTCTCTGGGAGAAAAATCTGTGAAGTCAAAGCATGGAGTAAAGCAACTTATTTGTATTGTAGAAAACAGCAGAGGAAGTTCTGGAAATAAAATAATAATAAAAATAAAAAATCCAAGTAAGGAACAGAAAGTTACAATCAAATTATGAAAACATTCCGTTAGCAAAATCCTAATAAAATTTTCATTTCCCTTTCTTTTTCCTTTGTGTGTTAATGTAGCAATTAAGTTTGTACATGTTCTATCATACACATTTTATATCCATTCATTCATCATTCATGTCCAGCCCTAGACAATAATGTCTACAATGGTAACTACTTGACTTCAACAGGCTACTGTATTTCCTAAAGCCAAAGTAAAAAAAATAAAAAATAAAAAATTGCCTTTTGTGCATGTTAAGAGGTGTGCAATGACCTGGCATATTGATTTCCTGTACAGCTGAACAGTTGTGTTCAGGGGCAGGATGCTGGTGTCTCTCTCAGGATCCCTGAGAGAGAGTCTTAAATAAAGAGGAAGACTTAATGTCTTATCATAGAATTAATTTTAGTTTTGTCTATTCTTGCTTTTAGAAGTAGAGATTTTCTTACAGGAGACAAATAAGAGTTACTCTGCAGAGTTCAATCAGTTTTCACTGAGCCTATCCATTGGTCTTTAATGGTATCCAAATGCTCAGATGTGTTTAAGAAACATGAGGACTCCAAAGGAATTATTCCCCTGGGATACTCTATTTGTTTCTAAAATTGGTAATCTATCAGCCAAGAAAACAGATTAATGTCCAAGTAGTTTAATAACTATTATTAAAATTATTTAATTTAAAATTTTATATTTTCTTTTCAATAGGTTTATTGAATTGGACACAATTAAATGAGAAATGTTTTACTGCAAAGAAGTTCTTATGATACAAAAAGTAGAGAAAAATCCTTTTTCTGTTTACATGCTTTTAGACATTCAAATGGAGATATCTTCAGTGAATGTTCCAAGAATTCTTTCCAGAATGGCAATAAATGACTCAGGATTAGAATAAGTTGGCTTCTCAGAAAACCATCTTTTGAAGTGATTACAAGGAAAAGAATGTGATATTTATAAACTGCTTTGCAGAGCACGTGAATATATGAAATTTGAAGGCACAAGGAAGTGGCCAAGGAAGTTTTTTTCCTGGGACTAGGCAACTTTGAGACTATTAATATGCTGCCATAAAAATATTGCCAAACCAGTGTCAGTTTGGTGTTGGGGCAGTGTATTTTGTGCCCTGACCCTGAGGGATAAAGTTTGATGCCAGGTGATGAGTAGTTCTCAATGTAGCTCTCAGGAAGGAAAAGTTTGCTGAGAAGCAGCAGAGGCTCCTGGGATCTAGGAGGCCGTGCTGGTTCTGGCTCAGGCAGAGTTAATTTTCTTTGCATTAGCTGGTATGGGGTTGTGTTTTGGATTTGCGATGGAAACAGCATGGATAACACAGGGATGTTGTAGCTATCACTGAGCAGTGCTTGTACAGTGCTGATAATGGGATGTTTTTGTTATTGCTGATCCAGAGTCAAAGGCTTTTCTACACCTCGTCCCACCAGTGTGGGACCCGGGGTGCACAAGGAGTTAGGAGGGGACCCAGCTGGGACAGCTGATCCCAACTGACCAAAGGGATGTCCCATGCTATATGGTGTCATGCCCAGTCATTACAGCTGGAGGAAGAAGAAGAAGAAGAAAGGGGGTTTTTTGGAAAGATGCAGTTTGTCTTCCCAAGTAAAGTAAAGATGGGGTCCTGCTCTGCCCATGGGAATTGGGGAATGAATTCCTTCTTTTGCTTGTGTGAATGGCTTTTACTTTCCCTATTAAACTGTCTATCTCGACTCACAACTTTTCTTACATTCCCTCTTCTGATTCTCCCCTATCCCATCAGGGAAGGGTGAGTGAATGAGTGAGTGTAGTGCT
>VYZT01038346.1:13981-28914 GCA_013400735.1 Pomatostomus ruficeps | reverse complement strand
TTTATATTTATATTTATATGAAAGAAAATCATATCCACATACACACACCCCATATATAAACTATATATATCAACCATATATAAACCATATTTTTTTAATAGATATGGTTTTATTTCAACTCAAGCAACCTGTGCCAGTTGTTTTTTTCTCCTCACCAGCAGCTGGCAGGTGCCAGGTAGGAGCAATGTGCTCTCTCCAGGCATGGGCAGGACGCTGTTCCCTCAGCCAGAACATTTTTGTCTTTAGGTCCATTTCAATCCCAGGCGTCCTCATGTCCTGAATTTCCAAATTCTGCTGCTAAATCTGAGGTGATGCCATTAGTGAAGGACAAAAGGGGGGCTGACAGTGAGGCAGGAGAAGCTGCTGGGAGCTGTTTCGAGTGGATTTAAACTCTCTGCCAGCCCACCCCTCTGTGCCATCAGTCTCCTTTGGAGGGTAACAGAGCATTCAAGTGTGAGCGGATTGCCAGGACCTTTTATTTCCCTCTTAAAACGCATAAATCAGGGCTAAGCAATTAATATGCCCAGTGGCTAATTAATTCACGTACCCACTGGGTGATTTACTGAGGGTCCTCACAGGGAGGTGCTGTCTGCTGGCCACCGAGCTGGGACTTGTGGCAACTGCTGCAAGGCGTCCCCGGAGCCAGGAGGAACCTCGGGATGGGGGCTGGGGAGGGGCTGGAGTTGCCGTGGAGGTGGATTTGGATCCCTGTCGGCCTCCCAGGTGTGTTCTGTGCCCACGGACCAGGGCTCCTGTGGTGTTAAAATGGGCAAGGGAGAGAAAAACCAGCACTGCCCAGTGGGTGCTCAGCCTGGCCCCAGCTCTGTGCCAGAGCTGATGCCTCAGGATTCAGCTTTTCTATTTCCCAGCGCCTGCCCTGCTTTAGTGTGGAACTCACGCTCCCCACGGGCTGGGAGCTCCTGTTCTCCCATCCTGCTCAGACACAACAAATCCTCTCCAGGCTGCACTCAAGGACACCTCGTTGGCCCAGGCCCCCAAAGATGGAAACGGAGCCTCTAAAAGGGGGGACAGACTTGGGCTCAATTCCATCATCCCCTGAAATTGTCATTGGAGAATGAACCCTGATCTGGGAATGGATCCAAACTGATCCAAGTGGAGCAAACTGGTGCCCCGGGGTCCATCTTGGGTGTGGCCTCTCCCGGAGAGGCTCTGAGTGCCCGAGGTGTCCCTATTGAGGGCTCTGCAATAAATCCCCATTTTATTTTCAATCTTGTCTGACCTCTGCTCTGGGGAGCCTCCCCAAGGCATCAGTGCCAGCATCTCAGAGTTTCTCTGGGTGTTGCTTTTTCCCAACCTGGAAATGAAACTCGAGATAGTTTTCGTACAGGAGGGGATATAAAAGTGGATCTTTATTTGGAGGCCTCCAGGGGCAGTTTTGGAAATGAGTCTGCAAAAGCCCAGCCCCACAGGGGTACACACAGTTTTATAAGTTTGGTAAATCAGCATAATTGACAAAAAAGCACCAATTAGAAAGATAAGCAGTGAAGTAATTCCCCCTTCTAGTTCAGTCCTTCTCTGGAGCCCCCCCTTGGTGCCGGCTGGGCTTTGGTTATGAAAATGTCTCGCAGACCTCAGCCACCAGGGAGAACCAAGACAGCCCAGGGGTTCTGGAATTTGTTTTGTCTTCCTGCCTGGGAACAGGGTGTGGAGTACTCCTGGGAAAACCAGCCACTAATGCAATAATAAGTTACAGAGCTCCAAATAGATGTGTAGAGATTACAGAGAATAGATAAGGAAAAAAAAAGGTAAAAACCAAAACGGCATCACAGGGCAACACAGCCCATCCCTGGGAGTGTCCCAGGCCAGGCTGGATGGGGCTGGGAGCATCCTGGGACAGTGGAAGGTGTCCCTTCCCACGGATGGGCTTTAAGGTCCCAATCCAACCCGTTCTGTGATCCTGGGACACAACAATTCCGTGCTGGGACCAGCTGAGGTCACTCAGGCAGAGACTTCGCTGCGATGGCCCCGGGCAGCAGCCCAGACCCAGCCACAGCACTGAATTAATTAATTGTGCCTTATCAAAGCAGGAAAATGCAGCAATTTCACTTCAATCTCCCATGAGCTCGTGTTCCATTGTTAGCTAAACACCAGCGGGCACTAAAGCAGATTGATGGGAGCTCTACAGCCCTGACTCAGCTGTCAGTGCCCAATGGATGGGCTGCAGGAACCCACAGGCTCAGGCTGAGAGCAATGCCATGTCAGCCAATTAAATGTTCGTGTGAAAAATGGCATCAGCCTCCCCAAACCCTCTGTGCCACTGTTGGTGCAGCACCTGAGCAACGGGGAAGGAATTAAATCCATCACAGACTAAGTGTTTGGGAAATGTTCTTTCTGTGGAAGCGTTTCTCTGCAGGAACTCGTCCCCATTTCACAAATAACAAATCCTGTATTAGTGTGGAGCTGAGGGGCATTATTATGTTCATTTTTTAGAGGGAAAATGAACTCATAGACAAATTGATGACTCTGGGAAGGTGCAGCCCTCATCATCTCCTTGCTGGCCTCTCTGAGCCTCATTTCCCAGGGAATTGTGCAATCCTGGACTGATTGCTTTGCTTGTTACTTGAACTGCAAGGATTTGGTATCAAAACCTCTTCTCATTTGCAAAGGCAAAAACCTGTCGATCCAAATGAACACACACACACACACCATTTATAGGCATTTGTCTCTGGCACTGGACAGCCCAGGAAAACAAATCCAGCACCCCACTCTCAGTTTCAATGGGAAATAGGCTCCCAAATAAAACTCTGGCTCTGAGGAATTAATAGAATACAGGTGACAGTCACAAACCTGCTATTGTAGAGAAAATCAGGCGGAAGCCAATGAGCCAAGAAGCCTTTTCAGATTTGCAGCAATGTCTCCGAGGGCAGCTTGGCCTTGCACAACGAAATCGGATCTTTTCCAGCCGGGAATTATCCCAACATTATGAGGAGCTGGGAAAGGGGCTCAGCCTGGAGCAAAGGAGGCTCAGGGGGCCCTTCTGGCTCTGCACAACTCCCTGACAGGAGGGGGCAGCCGGGGGGGTCGGGCTCTGCTCCCAGGGCACAGGGACAGGAGGAGAGGGAACGGCCTCAGGCTGGGCCAGGGGAGGCTCAGGGTGGACAGCAGCAGGAATTTCCCCATGGAAAGGGTGCTCAGGCCTTGGCAGGGGCTGCCCAGGGAGGTTTGGAGTCCCCACCCCTGGAGGTGTCCCAGGAAGGGCTGGAGGTGGCACTCAGGGCTGGGGACAAGGTGGGGATGGTCACAGGTTGGACTTGATGTTCTGGGAGGGCTTTTCCAGCCTCAGTGATCCTGGGATGCTGTGGTGACATCGCAGGGCACGAACACCAATCCCACGGCAGTGGGCTCCTCAGAAATGGGTATTTCACACCAAAAAGGCCTCAGCCCGGGGAGGTGTCTGTGTGCACAAAGGTGCCCCTGCCCGAGGTCAGGGCAGAGGAGTTGAGTTTCTCAGTTTGAAAAATCTGGGCAAGTCTGGGCTTGTCAGTGCTGGAAAGTGTGAGAGGCCTCGTCCTGGCCAGCACGGGGGAAAACTGTCCCCTGCACATCCCGTGAGCCACGGAGGGGCTGGGGGCTTCCTTCCTTACAGAGGGGGTGGTTGGTGCTGCTCAGGATGAGGAATGGGTCACCTGCCCTCTCTGCAATGCTTCAAACACAAGCTAGAGATGAAAAAAAATAAATATATCGTTATATATAGAGGTTTTATATATATATATATATATATAGCTGTGTGTGTATATATATATATGCATATATATACACATGTAGTTATACAGATAAACACACACACATATATATTTATATTTTTATATATATATATATATACATATATATATGAATAGCTCATGGCATTATGTGACCTATGCTACAATGACGAGCAGACAGAGATATGCAGTTTTGACGTAAAACTCCACAGGTTTTGCAGCGCTCAGGTGTGCAGTGAGGGGCTCATAAGAGGTTCGTCTTAAATTTAGTGGGGAAAAAGGGATATTTCTTTAATTTCTGTTTTTGGGAGGAGAGAAATTTGGCAGCTGAGTTCAGTGTCCTTCAATGCTCAGGGCCAGAGTGGCAGTCCTGGGGCGCTGGAGGAGCAAAGGCTCCCAGTGTGGGTGTGACAGGCAGAGCCAGGAGCCGAGCCCAGCTCTGTCACTGAGCCCAGGAGGGGACATCACTCAGCTGCCACTTGTCACAGCATCACAAGGCTGGGCCGGTGCTCTGGCTGCTGTTTGCAGGGCACTGGACTGGCGGGAGAGAGTTCAAATTCGCTCCAGGGACTTCAGGGAGCGGCTGCTGAGAACCAAAATGAGGCAAACTCTGCTAACTCTGGCTCACCTAATTCCATAAACTCTGAAGTCCAGGGGGCTTCAGAGGAATCCAAAGCTGTTTGTGTCCTGCTTTTCCTTCTTTGCTTCACAAAATAATTCAGGGTTTTTCCCTTCTCCTGTGCCTGCCCACACCCAGCCCCCAGCCGGAGGTGATGCCACCCCGCCCCGGCAGTGGGATGTCACCAGGGCATGGCTGGGACCAGGACAAGCCTCGGGAGCCCCACTCGAGGGGCTTTCCATGTCTGGGTAGCAGCACCTTCCCTGCTGACAGCGGCACTTTCAGCTCGTGGTTTCGGTGCCCTTTGTTGGTGCTCCTGTCAGACCCATCTCAGAGGTGGGGAAACCGAGGCAGGCAGCAGAGGGAACTTTCCCCGGCGCAGTCACATCCTCTGGGACCCAGCTGGGCCCCGAGCCCTCGGCTCCCTCCTGCTGGACAAGGTGCTGCTGGGGTTTGATGCTCTGGGAGAACCTCAGGGGGAAATCCTGGGGGCTCAGGGAAGTTCAGCTTCTCTGGGTCCCATTTCCCAGCCCCATTTCCCAGTCCCATTTCCCAGCCCCATTATTTCTCAGTCCCATTTCCCAGCCCCATTTCCCAGTCCCATTTCCCAGCCCCATTTCCCAGCCCCTTTGGCTCAGTGGGGGAAAGCTTCATGAAGCTCCTGGAAGCAGTCAGGCTCTTTTCCTCATCCCTCTGGATGCCCATCCTGTGGTAAAAGGGGCCAAAACGACCAAAAAAAGTTATCTCCTGGTATCTCCTTTAGGATTTCCCTTATCTGCAGCTCTCCGTGAAGCAGATCTGCAGTGCCTCTGCCTCTCAGCTCACAGTGAACCCACTGCGGTCTCCTTGGTCCTGAGCCTTTGTCTTTCCTGCTCCCCGCAGTGTTTTTAAACTCATTTAATCCCGCTGATTGCAGAGGGATTACCCGATGTACACCGTGCCTCCTGCAAAGCCAATTAGGCGATGGGAGCACATCCATCGATCAGTCCTGAAACCCTGGCAATTTCAGCCTCCCTTGGCTTGAGCTGAAATGTTTCAGATGAAAGAATGAACTTGAGAAATAAAAGCAGAAAGCAGGTCTAAGGTGCCTCAGCAGAACAAGGACCAGAGCTGGTTGTCTAAAACGAGGGGGTTTTTTTTCATAATTTGCCTTGTGGGTAATGCAGCTGATGTCACCAAATCAACGGTTCAAACGCAGGCACACCGAACTTGCTGACATCAATAAATGCTCGGCACGGCTTTGGAAACGCAAAGTGCAGCCAGGGCAGGGGGGAAGGAGATCTCTGGAGATGCCAGGACACCCCGGGCAGGGCAGGGCAGCGCTGGGCTCTCAGCACAGCCCGGCTCGGCAGGGCTTGCAGGGCTGCAGCCTCCAACAGCTGCGTGTGCCGCAGGGGATTTACAGCCTTGGGAGGGTGAACCCCCTAAATTTCTGTAAATTACCTCTCCCTTCCTGCAGGACACTCGGGATGTGGTGGGCTCAGGTGTTGACTGCCTCAGCAGAAGCTCATTTATCATGGCAACAGCTTTAGTTGGAGTAAGGGCCAGAAGTGGGTTTTGCCCATCCTGTGCCGTGTTTCCACATCTCTGTAGCGCCTGTGCCCTCACTAAAACACTGCACGGACGTGACTAACACCAGGAAAGCAGCCTTAGGTTTTTCTTTGGGGATTTCCAGAATGGTTGAAGGGGCTTTGGTACATGACTTACTCATTCTTAGACAGCAGTGAGCTCCTGCTTTCCCCAAAAGTCTTTAATCTACGGAAATCAGAGAAATATTGCAATTTTTTCAAGATAGTTCCTGTCTCCAATGGAGGGTGCAAAGGGTGCAATACACACCACACAAACCCCCCTCCAGCCAGGAGGATTTTTGTGTAGGACCATCTTCTCCCTGATTTATCCACTGTCCTTATCAGGAACCCCTTAGAAATCAGGTCATGTAGATACAGCAAGTCTGAGAAATCTTATGAAACTGCAGATCCTTATCTCACTCTGCATTTAAACAGAGTTCTTGTTAGAATCAGGAACCACAGAATATCCTGAGCTGGAAGAGACTGAAGGGACCACCCATCCCAGCTCCCAGCCCTGCCCAAAGCCCCCAACAACCCCCCCCTGGGCACCCCTGGCAGCGCTGTCCAAACGCTCCTGGAGCTCTGGCAGCCTCGGGGCCGGGACCATTCCCTGGGGAGCCTGGGCAGTGCCCAGCACCCTCTGCGGGAAGAACCTTTCCCTGCTCTCCAGCCTGAGCCTGCCCTGGCCCAGCTGCAGCCGTTCCCTGCTCCTGTCCCTGTCCCAGGAGCAGAGCTCGGAGCTGCCCCTCGGGAGGAGCTGCAGCCCCGGGGAGCTCTGCCCTCACTCTGCTCCAGCTGGACAATCCCAGCGCCCTCAGCTGCTCCTCCAGACCCTTCCCCATCCCCGTGTCCCCCTTTGGACCCTCTCTCACAGCTTCAGATCTTTCTCACATTGTGACTCTCAAAACCGCCCCCAGGACTCGAGGTGAGGCCACGGCAGCCCAGAGCAGAGTGGGATATGTGAGGATCATGACACACAACACCCGATGCCAAGGTTTAGTAGGATTTAGTTGTGTGCATGTACTGGTCCTTCAGACACCCTTGTAGGGTTGGGGACTGTGATATCAGCTTTATCAACTGAGTCACAGGAAAACTTTGGAGTTTTGTGTACCCTGGGGGAGGGAGTATATTTGGATAAGGCTTTACTGAAACTCCTCCCTGCTTTATTCTTGGTATTCACCTGTGGAAAGAAACACAAAAAGTTCCCAATTTGCTATCTGAGGTCCTGTGCACTTCCACAGCCACAGCAGGGCCGGGAGATGAAAAGAAGGAGAGCAAATGCAAGGAGAAATAACCATTGACCTGCCAGGCTGCAGCACTGGGATAGGCACCATTTCCTGAGTCCGAGTCTCATCTGTGTGTCCATTCCCTGTGGGCTCAGGGGCAGTGCAGACCCTGGGCTATAATAAAGGAGGAATAGCCACAGAATCAGAGAATGGATCCCAGACCGGCTTGGGTTGGAAGGAACCTTAAATCCCATCCTGTTCCACCCCCTGCCATGGGCACGGGCACCTTCCACTGTCCCAGGCTGTTCCAAGCCCCATCCAGCCTGGCCTGGGGCACTGCCAGGGATGGGCAGTCAGTGCCATTAACTGAACATCCAGTCCGGCGAGAGGAGGAAGAACTCACACAGAGGAGATGGAAGGGGAATGTGGATGAAGAGGAGGTGAAAAGCAAGGGGGAGAAGTGGGGAGCGGGATCTGGGATGCAGGAACTGAGTCACAGGGATGCGGTGCCGGGACGCAGGGATGGGACACCGGGATAATGTGCAGGGATGTGGGAATGGGACACCGGGATAAAGAGCAGGGATGCAGGGATGGGACACCGGGATGCGGTGCCGGGATGCACAAATGGGACACCGGGATAAAGAGCAGGGATGCGGGAGTGGGACACCGGGATAAAGAGCAGGGATGCGAGAATGGGACACCGGGATAAAGAGCAGGGATGCGGGAATGCGACACCGGGATGCGGAGCTGTGGGCAGCCGCTGTTGGCAGCCCCGCGGTGCGGTGCGGCCGCCTGCAGTGCCGGGCACGGCCGTGGGATGGAGCCGTCCCCGCGGCCATGGGAGGGAACAGTCCCCGTGTCCCGTGGGATGGAGCAGTCCCCGAGGCAGTGGGAGGGAACAGATCTCTCATCCCGTGGAATGGAGCAGTCCCAGCGTCGCGTGGGATGGAGCTGTTCCCGCGTCCCGTGGGAGGGAACAGTTTCCGTGTCCCGTGGGAGGGAACAGATCTCTCACCCCGTGGGATGCAGCAGTCCCCGCATCCCGTGGGATGCAGCAGTTCCCGAGTCCTGTGGGATGGAGCCATTCCCGTGTCCCGGAGCTGTCCCCGCGCGTCCCCGTCCCGGCTGTTGGGATTCGGGGCATTCCCGGGACGCGGCCGCCCTGGGCTCGGAGCCGCGGGGCTGGCGGCGGTCGGGCCGTGCCCTCGGGCTGGGTGGGGGCCACGGGGCCGGCTCGACCCTTCCAGCAGCAGCTTTCGGGTCCCTGGTGCCCAGAGCAGCTGTGGCTGCCCCTGGATCCCTGGAAGTGCCCAAGGCCAGGCTGGACATTGGGGCTGGAGCAGCCTGGGACAGTGGGAGGTGGCCCTGCCATGGCAGGGGTGGCACTGGGCGATCATTAAGATCCCTTCCAACCCAAACCACTGTAGGATTATATGAACCACCTCAAGTCCTGGTGAAATCCACATTTTAACCGTGAGGGAACGGAGCAACATTCCCAGAGCACCTAAAGAGCCGTTTTCAGAAGTATGTCCCACTTAAATGTTTAAAAGCCTTCTGTAATTGCACCATAAAAATAATCCGGTTAAACTAAGCTTCCCTGCACATAATTTCTTTTTTAGAGAATTCCAGAATGATTTGGGTTGGAGGGACCTTAAAGCCCATCCAGTGCCACCCCTGCCATGGCAGGGACACCTCCCACTGTCCCAGGTGATCCCAGCCCCAGTGTCCAGCCTGGCCTTGGGCACTGCCAGGGATCCAGGGGCAGCCACAGCTGCTCTGGGCACCCTGTGCCAGGGCCTGCCCACCCTCACTGCAGTCCCTCCTCATATCTATTCCAATCTCACACTCTTTTCATTTAAAACCATTCTCCCAATTTTTAAGAAGCAGAGTAAGGAATTTAATGTTTCTTGGCTGAGAGCTGCAATCTGCCAGAGCTTCAGGTCGTTATAGATTTACCAGTTGAGTGACGCTGCTCTGAATTCCCTGCGCAGATCAGATATTCTCAGCCAAGGAGGAAGAACCAGCTCCTCCGTGCTGGAAGGGGGGTACCAAGGGCTGACTGCATTTTACAGTACCAAAAAAAAAAAAAAAAAGAAATAAAAATTCTCAGAAGCAATGAGTTAATCTGTTGTTTTCTTCAGGGAACACCTTTGAAGACTATTTGAGGATCCTACAGCATGTCCCAGCCAAGGGAGTTGCTGCCTACATGAGAGGTGAGTGGGGGGAAGGAGTTGGGAAAGGGAGATTTCAGAGCTCCTCGTGTCATTCCGACTGGGTTTAGTGGCAAACAGCTTTTTTGGTCAAATAGGCAAAATATAGAAGTGAAATAATAAAATAATTTTAAAATAAACATTTTTAATTAATTAATTAAATAATTTTAAAAATACAAGTTTTTTAATAGGAAAAAAATTCCTTAGCTCTTCTGGAATGTTGTTGGCAAATCCCTATGTGATCCTAGAAAATTTATTTTTAACTTGATAAAAATAAAAGGAAATAAAGATTTCCCTTCTGCACACATACACACAGAGGAATGTGCATCTCCATGAATTCCCTTCAAATGCCAAGTGGGGAAATAACGGAGATGAGCATTCCTGTCCTGGGTTTCCCGAGGGCTGGGTAAGCCCTTGGAGTTCTTAATGCTCCACTACCATGTGTGAGCTCCCAGATGCCTTTCCAGGAATTTTCCTGGAGTTTCCTGCAGGAAACCACTGAGCAGGTGTCTCCTTTCACCAGGAACGGGTGCGGGGAGTGTGCCAGGGCTGAGCTGAGGGCAGTGCAGCTGAGCTAACGCCCCTTTGCTTCCCTTCCCAGTGTCCAGCCCGGTGAACAGCTCCAAGCTGAGCCTGGTGGAGAAGGGGATTTGCGAGGCCGCGCAGTGCAAGAGCCAGGAGCTGGTGGTCAGGGAGCAGGGCCTCTACCTGATCTTCTGCCAGCTGAACTTCCACTTCCCCAACTGCTCCAAGAGCCCCATCGACCTCAAGATCGAGCTCCTGGTGAACGACAGGGTGGACAGGCAGACCTTATCCACGCTGTGCGCGGCAGAAACCTGCCAGGAGAAGACTTTCAAGACCTTGCTCCAGCTCCACTTGACGCACCTGGAGGTGGAGGACCGGATATCGGTGACGCTCAATCACCCTGAGTTCCTGAACGACGTTTCCCTCCCCAACGAGAACGTGCTGGGGGTCCTGAGGTACAGCGAGGGACTGTGAGCAGCTCCCCGAGCTGCCACTGCTGCCCAGGCTCTCTCTCAACACCAGCAGCCTCCTCTCACCAGGCACCACCCGCTTTGAATCTCCCTAGGGTGAACAAGGAACTCCAGGAGTGTCCCAGGAAAAGACCTGCCAGGCTCCCTGGCCAGCCCTGGGTGGGATTGTTGGGCTGTCCATAAAATTCTATAAATTATATTTCCACACAACCCACAGAGCCACCCCGGGCTCCCCGAACCAAGCTGTGCAAACGCGGATTAAAACACAGCCAGACCATGGGGATAATCCACAGTACGGAGACTTTTAGGGTCACAAACTGCTGGCACGGCACCTGTGGGGAAATCTGTGTAACTGTTTTATGGAGAAGTGTTTTAGCCTGGCCTTTCCAAACAACCAACAGCCAAAGCTGGCACTCAAGGCTTTTCTTCACCACGGGCGCACAAAAACACCACCTCTGGAGTAGATTCATGGTACGACAGCAAAAACGATGAAATTATTGACTCTTGGGCTGGTGGCTGCAGCTCTGGGACAGGACAGAGGAGATGTGGGATTTACAGGATATTTCTGTGCTGCGTTCTGCTATGGACTTTATGCCATTTCCTTCCCGTGCCCTCCTTGTCACTATTTATCCATCTTCTCTATTTAAATATAAAGCTCTTTGGGACAGACTTTGTCTAAGCAGAGTGCTCCGTTCTTCCCCGGGGTTCCCAAACCTTCCCATATTAAATATTAAATATTAAATATTAAATATTAAAACAGCAACAGAGCTGCAAATCTGGCAAACAGCAAAGCTCGTTGGGATGGGTTTCCCTGGAGTGCAGCTCAGCATTCCCTGTGTGACCCACGGGGATGGGAATCCTCCTCCAGCACCGACACTTCCCGGAAAGCCACGACTCCAGACTTCCCCAAAGGCCAGACTTCGCTCCCGGCTTTCCCAAAGGCAGTTTCAGACTGAGCTGTGGTGTTTGGGTGGGCCAGAGGATGGGTGCTATTTGGGTTTCTTTGGCTTCCTGGAAAGTTTAGAGAATGCAGGATAGCAGAGGAGTCTCAGGGCCTCTCACTCCGTGAATTGCAGTAACCCAGGCGCTTATTTCCAATTTCATTCTTATGGTGTGGGGAGGGAAGGGACCAAGATCTTCCCAAACCGGGGCCAGTTCAGTGCTTCCCCTTCCCCTTCAGCTCTGGGATCCCGGCCAGGCCTGTTCTCACCATTTTTGGGGTTTCTCCCTTCGCACAAGCGACACTTTTCCATGACTGGAGCTTGGCAAACTCTCCCCAGCAAAACATTTAGTCACAGATGGAGTTTCTGGCTGCAGAAACCCGGGGGTTTATCAGTGGATGCCGGTGACTGGTGCAGCTCCGGTCGTGTGAGCACACACCGAATATTCCTCAGAGCAGTCATTTGTTCCTTGTTTTACATCACCAGAAACTGATGGTGCATAAAAATGAGGCTCTGTCTCGTCGACCAGGCGGCTTCAGAATACACCAGACACTTCCTAAAGGTCAGCAGCAGCTGCTGTGATTCACTGCTAGAGATTCCCACTTTCTGTTTGGATAAACAGAGATGCAAAGAAAAATTCCTTTTGCTGTTACAGACTCAGCTTAAAAAAAAAAGGAAAGAAAACTAAATCGTGGATTTAGGGTTTTTTCTCTTCTTTCTTTTTCCCTTAGCTAAGAGAAGTTTATTTTTATGAGTCAGCTGACCCTGCCCATAACTTTGTAACCTCCACTGGGATCTCCACACCCTATAAATAACTCTGAATAAGGTTTTGAACTTCTGTTTGCCTCCACTTTGATACAAACAACCGATTTCCAGAGAAGTTTAAGGAAGCCTGGCCGTGGGGGATCATAGCTCCTGGATATAGAAGCAGCCAGTGAATGAAAATCTGCATCTCCTCACACATCCCACCGCTCCTCCTCTCCCTCAAGGCTTTGAATTGGAAGAGAAAGGGCATTCTTTAAAAAATAAAGCTGCTCTCCCCGCACAGGGTGATTTTTATTCGATTATTTCGCCAGACGGAGAAAACCCTGACAAAGCAGTGCTAAGCTGCGCAGCCCCAGGCTTTTTAATACCTCTGGATAAAGAAATCTGGCCTCGACCCCATTGCCCCTGAGAAATGAGAATAAATTATAGCCAGAAAGAGAGCCCATTAATAGAGGACAATTTCCCCATCAGTTACAAAAATGTAAAACAGCTTTCACTGAAGCAAGGCCCTGACCCAGGCAGACTCCGAGTCACTTCATTCTTTCATCCTTTTCCCTTCTTTTTGCTTTTTTTCCCCTAAGTTTTTTGAAGCGGATCATTTGAACAAAGCTGTACTTCAAAACATCTCCAGGCTGGTCCTTCCCACAGGGAGGTATCCCTCCAGCAGCGCCAGGAGCAATTCCCCAGAGGGAATATTATTATTATTATTGTTGTTGTTGTTGTTATTATTATTGTTGTTATTATTATTATTATGTTCCTAGATGGAAAAATTCAAAACAGCTCTGCTGTAATAAATAATAATAATAAAAATAATAATAATAATAATAACAATAACAATAATAATAATAATAATAATAATAATAATAATAATAATAATAATGTTCCTAGATGGAAAAGTTCAAAGCAGCTCCGCTGTTTCCAGCGCCCCGTCCTGGAGGTAATGTGAGAAAGGGACTCTGCAACACAAATCACCAACCTAAAAAGCAACATAAATAAGAAACTTTTATTTTTGGGACCTTACAGCAAGTCTTTAAAAAGTGGAAGTGATACATCTTGTGTTCGGTGCGAACAGCCGGAGAAAACCTCAGAGCAAAGGCAGCTTCTGGAGGGAAAATGACTAAAAAAAATGCAAATTCTGATGAGCAACAATTGAGGCAGCAGGAGCTGCACGCAGTGACCTCAAAACCTCCTCCAGCCTCGGCTTTTAACGTTTTGAATTGGCTGAGTCAAGGAATGTGAGGATGCAGGGTCTTGGAAAAACATTTTGGAAGAGCCCAAAATCTGCCGGCAGACCTGGACCTTCCACCCCCAGCCGCCATGGTACAAATTCCCTGTTTTTCTTTCATTGCTAAGGAGCTGGAAGGTTTGGGACGGAGGAAAGTGGAGCCCTGGGGACAGCGGGGCACTGTCTGAAATTCAGGCTCAAGGAGAAATCCCGGGCAGGTTGTGAGAGCCCAGCAGGCCGAGGTTTCCGTGGGGGCAGCGCCGTCTCCGTGCCCAGCGTTCCCCGGGATGGCTGCAGCCTCCCTGCAGGTCGGGGATGCTGCACCCCAGGAGCTGCCATTCCCTGCAGTCCTCACGTTCCTTTGCTCTCGCTGTCGTCACCTTCTAAATTTAGGCTCCCTAATTCCTTCCTAGAGCCAGTGTGAAACAGGAAGCTCCAAGGTGAGTCAGAGCGCCCAAAAAAGGCTGTCTGGAAAAGGCAGGCTCGGCTGCTGAGTGAGTCCTCAGCGTGTGCAGCCCCTCAGACTCAACAGCCTGACTCAGCTCCAGATGAAGAAAACGTTCCTGAATGTGTGCATAGATCATTTCTGGCCCCTCTCCAGGGACTCCCCAAGAGGCCTCCGAGCGGGACACATTTGAGAGGTAAAACACAACGAGAACTGAGCACATTCGGAGATTTATGGACACACTAAAAGAAAAGAAATTTACCAGTTTAGGTCATTTTTATTCCACTTATTCCTCAGGCTTGTCCAGACCTGACAGAGGGAGAGCCACATTTTGGAATTAAACATCAAGGCAGTGCTGGAAGTCACTTTGGAAGTGACACCTTCCACTGTCCCAGGCTGCTCCAAGCGCCGTCCAGCCTGGCCTTGGAGCCACATTCTGTCACATCCCCGGGGTCAGAGCTCCTGCAGAGCTCTTTGAACTGTTCACACAGGTGGGTTTCTTCCCCAGTTCTCCACATTTTGCTTTCTTTCCTTCTTCTCCCTTTACCTTATGTTTATTTCTTTCGCATTCACTTTATCCCAAAAATAGAAACGGGAAAATTGAAGCACCTTCCACTGTCCCAGGCTGCTCCCAGCCCCGTCTAGCCTGGCCTTGAATATTTGAGGGATGGGGCAGCCTCAGCTTCTCTGGGCACCCTGTGTCTCAGCAACCTCGCGGGGAAGGATTTATTCCTAATATCTCACCTCAATTTCCCCTCTGGCAGCTTCAAGCCATTCCTGTCTGTCCTGTCACCGCATGCTCAGGTTGGACTCGACGATCAAAGAGGTTTTTTCCAGCTAATTGATTCTGTCATCCCCCCACCCTCCCCCCCCCCCGTGCTTCTCTGATTCAGCAGTTCCTGAGGAATGTGGCAGTTCCTGTGAGACTGAGTCGACCCCATGGGATGCAGCCATCCCCGTGGGATGCAGCCATCCCCGTGGGATGCAGCCGTTCCCGTGGGATGGAGTCATCCCCATGGGATGGAGCAGTTCCTGAGGCATGCAGCAGTCCCCGTGGGATGCAGCAGTTCCCGAGGGATGCAGCAGTTCCCGTGGGATGCAGCAGTTCCCGAGAGATGATGCAGTTCCCGTGGGATGGAGCAGTTCCCGAGGGATGCAGCAGTTCCCGAGAGATGAAGCAGTTCCCGTGGCATGGAGCAGTTCCGCGGGGCTGCGTC
>VYZT01038346.1:0-13362 GCA_013400735.1 Pomatostomus ruficeps | reverse complement strand
GGGATGCAGCAGTTCCCGAGGGATGCAGCAGTTCCCGAGGGATGCAGCAGTTCCCGTGGGATGGAGCAGTTCCCGAGGGATGCAGCAGTTCCCGTGGGATGGAGCAGTTCCCGTGGGATGAAGCAGTTCCCGAGGGATGCAGCCATTCCCGTGGGATCGAGCAGTTCCCAGAACTCAGAACTGCAGAGATGTCTTCAGAATCCCCCCCAGTGCTTGGCAGGTTTTTCCTCTTCTCCCACGAGATGTCTGGATGAGGATTCCGTGATTCAAGCAGCTGAGCTGGATGCTGGTCCAAGGTTTGAAATTCGGAGAGGGCTCATACTTGCTCCGTGACTCAGAGAACACTTCAGGCAGCCCTCGCTCCCAGCAGGTGTTTGGTAGCAACCAAGAGGCTCTGCAAACACCCAGGCAGCCGAGCTGTGCAGTGGCTCGGAGCAGGAACAGTCACGGTGCAAGAGTTCAGGTGCCGCAGCCGCTCGGGGTCACGGCGGCGCTGCTGCGTAAACATTGAGTAAGAGCCCTTCGGTAGTGCCAGCACTTTTAATGAGTCACTTGGTCCTTCCCCTCAGCTGTGATCATGGAATCACTGAATGGTTTGGGTTGGAAAAGACCTTAAAGGTCATCTCATTCCACTCCGTCCCGTGGGCAGGGAATCCCTCTGTCCCAGGGTGCTCCAGCCTGGCCTTGGACACTTCCAGGGATCCAGGGGCAGCTGATGCCGGTTTGGGTTTTGCCTTTTTTTTTCTTTTATCTATTCTCTGTGTTCTCTACACATCTGTTTGGAGCTCTGTAGCTCATTATTGCATCAGTGGCTGGTTTTCCCCGAAGTTTTTCACACCCTGTCCCCAGGCAGGAGGACAAAACAAATCCCAGAACCCCTGGGCTGTCTTGGTTCTCCCTGGCTGCCAAAGACAGATTTTGATAACCAAAGCCCAGCCAGCACCAAGGGGGGCTCCAGAGAACGGGCTTGACCTGAGGGGGACTTGCATCACCACTTCTGCTCCTAATTGGTGCTTTTGTGTCAATTATGCTGATTTACCAAACTTAGAAAATTGTCTGTACCCCTGTGGGGCTGGGCTTTTGTGGCCACTCTTCCATAACTGCCCCGGAGCCCTCCAAATAAAGATCCACTTTTCTATCACCTCCTGTACTAAAAACTACCTTGAGTTTCATTTCCAGGTTGGGAAAAAGGCAACACATCCACAGCTTCTCTGGGCACCCTGTGCTGATCCCTCACTGCAAAACACTTCAGGGGTGTTGTAAACTCCAAATAACTTCAATTTAAAGGGTGTCAAACTCACTATGCAACAACTTCAGCGTGCATTTTGTTTAGGTGTTACATAAATTCGCTCAAAGGATAACAGGACGAGGGTAAAAAAAAAATTCTTAAACTGATTTTTGTTAAAAAAAATTAAATAAAACTGAAAAGAAAGCTATTGTAGCTATGCAGAAGAAAGCGCAATGGACCTGACTCATTCTACGAGTCCTCTTATGTTAAATTCCATGAAGAAAAGGCAAAGTAACTTCCTTCTTGTAAAAGATGGAGAAATCAGAAAATAACTTCATTAATTATCTGCCCCATGACATTTATGCCATATACAATTCCAATTTTTTTTTTTTTTTAATTTCCAGTGATTTGCTTTCATCAAGGACGTGCTTTATGGAAGCAGACCCATTAGGGTGTCACGGCCAGGGGTGCACCTGAGCAGCAGCAGCACTGCCAGCTGAAGGCTGAGCCTTTCCCAGGTGAAGTGAAGCTGGTTCAAGCATGCAGGGCAAAGCAAAATCAGCTGCTCGTGAGTCAAAACCAAGACTCTCCTGCAGGTAAAAGCGCCAGACCTGTCCCCTGCATGATCCCATCCCTCCCGGAGATCCCCTGGAGCTCTGACAGGGATGTTTCAGCTCTTCTGGACATGCTGTGTCAAGAGAGATCGCATTAAGTCTTACCACTCCGGCCTCCTGAGGTGCAATAACCTCAGACTAATTAATTAATCAGCAGCATGAAGGGGAAAATCTCTCCTCTGGGTTGTTTTGAATGAATGCCTTGGGTCAGGGTGAGCCATCATTGCTCGGCTTTCCTCACCATGGCACCCAACTGAAACTACTCACGGCCCTCCCTCCAGGTGACATCGCTGATTTTGCACAATTTTGGAAATTTTCCCTCCTGTTGCTACCCGAGGCATCCACAAAAACAAGGGAAGATGAGTAAATCCAGGGATCTGTAACCAAACCGATGCCTTAAAGAACCTGGGAATAAAACAACACACTTTTGAGATAATATCAGTGTTATTAATTCATATAAAGGTTGGGCTTTACTGGAGGCCTCCAGGGGCAGACAGGGAAAATGCCCACAGAAGCCCAGCCCCATGGGGTGAATGCAGTTTTATAAGTTTAGCCAATTAGCATAATTGACAAAAATCACAATTAGGAGCACAAGCGGTGATGCAATTCCTCCCCCAGTTCAAGCCTCTTCTAAATCCTCACCCCTCAGGTGGGACTGAGCTTTGTTGATAAAAATTTCTCAGTTTCTAAGGAGAACCAAGATGGCATTGGGATCTTGGAATGAGTTTTGTCCTTCGGCCTATCAGGGCAGGGAAAATACTGGGAAAACCAGCTAGGAATGCAACAACAGGCTGCAGAGCTCCAAAGAGATGTGTGAGGAATACAGGGGGGAAATAAAAGGCAAAAAGGCAAAAATCATTCAGCATCAAAACCACACACAGAGAGGAGGCTCCAGGATGAGAGAGAAAATGACCAAAGCTGGTATGAAAAGCAGCCAGATTGGAGTGTCCTGCGTAACAGCTCAGCCAAGATTCCTTTCCTAGGAATTCCCGTCTATTTTTACCATTCTGCCCAAATCCTATCAAACGGGCAAAATGAGTGGGTTGAACAGCGGCCGCTCCAACACAGAATCCAGGAAAGGAAAATCCACTCCCATCCCTTAGCAGGAATCCCTAAGCTTCTAACACGAAGGAAGTTTTTCCCCTGATGGCTTTTAGAAGTTTACATGCTGCAGTGTGTTTATATTCTGAGGTTCTAAAACAGCCTGAGCCCACTCAGACCAAATAACCTGACTTAACCCCTGCAATGGGGACCTGCATTACTGACTATCTAAGCTCATATCATTCCCGATTTTTTTTTTTCCAGAAAGATCGGTGTCCAAAGGGGAAGAAAGGGATTTGTTTCTCTACTCTCCATTAGCCATTGCCCACCGGAGAATGAAAATGAACAGTTTATGTTAAAGACAAAAGGGAATATCACAGAAAAGAAACTGAAACCAAATTTTTTTTGTTTGTTTTTTCCAAAACTTGCAGGGCTCAGCCCCACGAGGAAGACCAACGTCCCAGAAAGTGCAAGCCATGAATTTTTCCACCAAGACACTATTTTTTTCCTCACTTTTTCTGGAAAGTACCAGTTTCTCTGGAGCTTTTATCAACGGGGGTTGCTAAGACCATGGTTGGAATTTCTGATCCAAACCACAGAAAGACCAAGGCATTGACACAAAATATCCAGGGGATCTGGCCCGTCCCTGAGGCAGGAGGGGCTGCAGAGCTTTGCTCAGGTCCCTGAGTAAATCTACCACAGCACAGCCCTGCTCAAATTCCTGATATTTAACACAGGGATGTGGCTGTGGTTAAGAACACCCTGGCGGGGTGTCCCTCTCCTCAGCTGCACAGGTGGTGCTTCCTTGCTAATAACAGAGCTTTAAAAATCCCCAAAACGCTGAGGAAGAACCTCAGTGCTGAAAAGTGAATCAGGGAGCTGCTGCTGGGGATGGTCCAGGAAAACTTCTCTGCTGGAAGGGTTGTTGGTCCAAAAATCCCTGATTTCCCCCAAGGGATCCAGAATGTCTTATCCCTGTGTCAGAGGCTTCATAAATCAGTGTCAGTTATTTGTTTTGGGGGTTTGAGAGAAAAGCTCTGGAGAGAGTCCCTGAAGAGCTGCAAATGCTTTCCACACACAGGAGGAATTTTCATAGGATCACAGGATATCCTGAGCCACCAGGATCATCCATCCAACCCCTGGCTGTGCCCAGACCCCCCAACAACCCACCCTGGGCACCCCTGGCAGCGCTGTCCAAACGCTCCTGGAGCTCTGGCAGCCTCGGGGCCGGGACCATTCCCTGGGGAGCCTGGGCAGTGCCCAGCACCCTCTGGGGGAAGAACCTTTCTCTGCTCTGCACCTAAACCTCCCCAGACTCAGAATTTACAGTCCAGGGTTGTTGGAATTTTCTGGGAAAGCCCATCACTGCCCAGGGGAGGCTGTGCCATCCCTTCAATGTTGTTCCAAGCACACCCTTGGAGCAGCACCTGGACCAGCGCTGGGCAGCCAGAGTGCTCACCCTCCCTCACACGCGATTTTCCAGCTCTGCCTCACTGCCTTGTTGTCATCTGGTGCTTATTCACCCCTTAAAAACAAAGGAATCCCGGGAAAACATGTGCCAGGCCTTTTC
Source organism: Pomatostomus ruficeps (assembly GCA_013400735.1). NCBI lineage: Eukaryota > Metazoa > Chordata > Aves > Passeriformes > Timaliidae > Pomatostomus > Pomatostomus ruficeps. Next base: position 8,909 of record VYZT01038346.1, on the reverse strand, counting down.
TTTGGTATTTTCTTTTCACCACAGAGAAAAGCAGGAAGTGCAAGGTGTTTGCCAGCGCTTCCTCTTTCCATTTCCTCGAGTCCTTTTTTCCCCTACGTTGATTCTCTGTGTGCCAGCTGCACTCTGTGACCTTCCCTCGGGCTGCTCGGGGCGGGTCATGTCACTGGGAGGTGTCTGCAAACACAGCCAGACACCAGCTCTGTCGTGGAAGGGCACTGGGACACCGCTGCCCCGCTTCCTCTTCTCACAAGAAACTCTTGTGGGAGTTGGAGAAAGAAGAAAACTATTTTGCAAGTTGGAGAAGATGATCTGTCATCTTGCCAGAGCTCACTGTGGATTTTGCCAGGGGTTTCCCGAGGAGTCTGAAGGAGTGAATGCACAGTTTGCTTAGGAGCACGCTGACATCTGGACAGTAGATACTGAAATTATTCCTGATCATTCCCAGCTGTGCCACGGGCTCGGGAGGGCTGTGCCCACCCCGGCCTGAGGGCAGAGTTTGTCCCAGCTGTGTGCTGGCACGGGGACAGCCACGCTGGTGGCTCGGGGGTGACCGATCCCACAGCTGGGACCATCCAGGAATGACCCCGGGAGCGGAGCTGCTGCTCGGGGCACACAGAGGCGCTGGCCAGGCTCAGCTGCTCTCCTGCCCACTGAGGGTCACTTCTCCCTCACAGCCCTCACCAAGCCCACACGAGGTCCTGCTGCCTGCTCCAGGTCATCCCTGCCCCTGCAGGGACAGCACGGGACAACGAGGGGACAGCAAAAGTGGCTCAGGAGCCTCTGCAAGCGCTGGCAAGCCAAGGGTGGTGGCTCTGAGCTGTCTTCATCCCAAGTTTTGCTGGAGGGGCATCCCTGCTCTCACCACCCTCCACAGCACCTGCACAAACAGAGCTGCAATCCAAGAAAATATCTGCCCCTATCTGAGGTTTGATTCCTGATCCACAACAAAACACACCTAAAACACACCTGACATCGCTCCAGCTCCCCAGCACAAATGGATACTCACAATTAATGTTATCACTCATCACGTTATTGGGGTGAATGTTATCTGAGGCACTGGAAACGGTGACAGTGCCTCTGGAGAAAGCACAGAAAGTCTTCAAAGAGGAGTTTTCACTCTTGCACAAGCCACCCTTGTGGGATACAGGCCCTGGGACCAAAGGGATCCCAGGCACTTCCCCCGGTGCTCCTGATCAGGATCCAAATGCCATGGAAGCACCATCAATCGAGCAAGGCAGCTCAGACTCAGAATAGTTCCCAGACATTTCAGCTGTACCTCAGTGCTTCAATCACACAGTTGTCTTCCAAAGAAAAAGTTTCATTCTCCTACTGGCTTCAGTTCTCAGACTGAAAGTGAAATTTCAGTGCATTCCTCTGTTCAAAATGTTGCTGTTCAAGCATGATTTCTGATTTTCAGAATATTTCGGTTTGCTTGAAATAATTTAATCTTGACGTGTGGGGTATTAGAGCTTAGGACTCGCTATATTGAGTTAGAAGGAATGGTCAAAAAAGAATCTGATCTTATGCTGGAAAATAATTATCTGTCTGATATAATGAAAAGTCAAATCCTTTTCTAATTATTTTCTAGAAAAGGTTTAGAAAAATTACTCACAGGTCTTAAGCAATCATAGATTCTCCTCAACCTCCCTTGGAAGTGCTGGATGCCCTACACCCCGGAAATGACATTTAGGCATTTATTCATGGGCATTACTCGCATTACTTTCATTTCTAGGATGAAAATGGACAAATTCCCCTCCTTTCCCTGCTCCAGGTATCAAGCACAGCTGCCCAGAAGAACTATTCTGAGTTCCACACTCCCTCAGCCTCCCCCAGCCAGTGCCCCGGGATGGAGCTGCTGCATTCCCAAACCAGGGAATGTGGAGCCATCCCAATGCAGGGAATGTGGAGCCATCCCAATGCAGGGAATGTGGAGACATCCCGAACCAGGGAATGTGGAACCATTCCAGCCCAGGGAATGTGGAGCCATCCCAGCCCAGGGAATGTGGAGCCATCCCAGCCCAGGGAATGTGGAGCCATCCCAGCCCAGGGAATGTGGAGCCATCCCAGCCCAGGGAATGTGGAGCCATCCCAGCCCAGGGAATGTGGAGCCATCCCAGCCCAGGGAATGTGGAGCCATCCCAGCCCAGGGAATGTGGAGCCATCCCAGCCCAGGGAATGTGGAGCCATCCCAGCCCAGGGAATGTGGAGCCATCCCAGTGCAGGGAATGTGGAGCCATCCTGAACCAGGGAATGTGGAGCCATCCTGACCCAGGGAATGTGGAGCCATCCCAAACCAGGGAATGTGGAGCCATCCTGACCCAGGGAATGTGGAGCCATCCCAGTGCAGGGAATGTGGAGCCATCCCGAACCAGGGAATGTGGAGTCATCCTGACCCAGGGAATGTGGAGCCATCCCAGTGCAGGGAATGTGGAGCCATCCCAAACCAGGGAATGTGGAGCCATCCCGAACCAGGGAATGTGGAACCATTCCAGCCCAGGGAATGTGGAGCCATCCCAGCCCAGGGAATGTGGAGCCATCCCAGTGCAGGGAATGTGGAGTCATCCTGAACCAGGGAATGTGGAGCCATCCCAACCCAGCCCCAGGCAGGCCAGGAGAGCATCATTCCCAGCCCCTTCTCGGCAGGGACACAAACCCAACACATTTTGTTTGGAGCAAGGCTCTCATGAAGTCATACGGCCTCATTTTCATAACAGCCAGACCTGGGCATCCCATGGCCACAGTGAGTCAGGGAAAGCCCCTGGAAGTGGATCTTTCCCTTCCCTCTGTCCCTGTCACCACCCACAGAATTTCTCTGGGGCCTCAAGGAAAGAGCTTTTATCACTCTGCCCCTTTCCCAGCCAGCAGGAGCAGTGACAAATGGAGGTGCAAGGCCAAGAGGCAAAGCTTTGTCTGACCAAAGGGATCCTGCAGGTTTCCAAATAAGCCAAGAAAACCCCCAGGCTCTGATTCATCCAGCAACTCATTTTGGTGGGGATGGATGGAAATCCCTCAAGGCAGAGCAAAGAGCAGTGATTTTAGAGACATTTTATCAAGCATTGAGGCATCAGCACCTCTCACGATTCAACAGTGAGGCTTTGGTGGCAGCTTGGTCAGTGTGCAGGAGAGGCCACGGGGAATCTCTCCAAAATCTTGGATGATCTCAGTGAGGGAAAGAGGCCCACGACTGAGTCTGGTGCAAGTGGAAGCTGGGGTTGATCCCTGTGGTAACGTTTGGTGTTACCAGGTACTGATGCCTTGTTGGGGCTGCCTAAAACCAGACAAAATTAAGAGAATAAAAAGCAGTTCTATTCATTGAAGGGCCTTCAGGTGCATTTAGGACAGTCAAAGCCCGTCCAGGGACTACACCCTAAAATGGTTGAAGAGTCATGGGTTTTTCCATATTTTATAAGTTTGGTCCATTTGCATATCAGGGTTAATCCTCTAATTACAGCTTCAGGGAATGAAGTCATTTACCCCAAGTTTGCTCCCCACAATTCCCTGTTGTTTCCATCTCTCAGGGCCTGAGTGAGGTGTCCTTGAGTGTCAGGCCGGAGAGGAATTGTTGTGTCTGCCCAGGATGGGGGAGCAGCAGCCAGCACTGCCCATGGAGTCTGGAGTTACACACTGGAGAATCACGGGGTTACAGGTACATGAAAATAGAGAAGCTCAAATCCTAAGGCACCAGTACCATCCTGCTAAAGCAAAAGTGGCTTAAGAATGAGTCTGGTGAGACAGGAGCCAGCAAGTGCTGTTCAGTCTGATAATTGGTTGATTAGATGTGTTCACTCCCAGACTTTATCGTAGGCCAGGACAGGCAGAGATCCCATCTTTGCCACTTTCTCCTGAAACTGCGCAAGGAGCTCTAATAGGGAGAGGGGAGGAGAATGAGAAGCAATTTGCCTTCTATTTTCCATGCTCCCCTTTCACGCCTGGCATCTCGCTGAGGATCAAAGAAAACAACTTACATAACCCGCTGAGATCAGGTGACGTCCTCGCGGGGCCGGGCCTGCTCATCCCCATCCCACATGTGTTTAGGCACGCCCGGCAGGTACAGCCTCCTGCTCCTGCTCCTTCCACCATGGCCACACTGCCCTGAGACAGCCTCTCCCCTACTCAGAGGGCTTCAAATATTAAATAGACATGAATCTCCACTTTAATCAAAGACGCAATAACCAGTAGCCCACTAGTCACTGGTTTACATTGTTATTTTCATTAACGTCACTGCCAGACCTCAAGGTCCTATTATGTTCCCCACCATAATTTCTTTCCTTCGTGCCTAACTCTGCACTGTGCACGTTAAGGAGCCCTGCACACACTTTCTGCTGCTCTTGGTCTGCTTCTGAAACTCACAAATGTGGGGTTTTTTAATCAGAAAGATGGCATTTGACCAAGCCCTAGCAGACATTGCAAAATCAGTGGGATCTTGCCAGGGAGCTGAATGACTCCAGGACTTGGGCCAATCCAGTAAACAATTAGCCTACTTTTGGCAGGAAGGGCAGACTGGTTTTTGAGAGAAAGATTTTTAGAAGAAAAAAGCTGAACAGAGTTAAATAAATTGCTCATCACAGGCCTTGGGTGCAGATTCATCCCAAGCAGGGCTTGGGATGTTCTCCCACTGCACTGAAAAGGAGAGGGGGAAACACAAAAGGATATTTCAGCTCCAGAGACTCAGGTTTTCTGCTTTGTCTGACCCCAGTGGCCTTGCTGAGCTTCCCAAAGCTGCTCAGCTTTTTCCCACTTCATTTCCTTTTGACTTGTGGGCAACCACAGACCTGGAAGCGCTGTGGCAAGGACCGGGCTTCCCCCACCCCGGAAAACGCCCCTCTCCCGCTGTGCTGTCCATGACAACCACTTCCCACATGTTTCCTGGGATTCCTCTGGGTCCTGCTCTCGTTCCTGGGCTGCTGCCAGCCGTGTGTGGCACGTGGGCTCCCAGGGCAGGAAGGCCAGTGGCCATCACAGAGCCAGGTGAAGCCTCCGTCCCCCCTGGGCCTGCCCGTGCTCAGGGAAGGCTGAGTGTGCTCTCCATCTGCTCAGGATCCGTGAGGAGAACATCTCTCCTGACCCAAAAGGAGGGGGGGCTGAGGTTCCCCTGCCTTGTCAGCAGCTCTGCCCCACACCCCCCAAAGGCAGAGACACCTCAGCCAGGCTCTGGCTGTGTCCTGTGTCTGTCCCCTGTCTGTGTCCTGAGCCTGTGCCCTGGCTGTGTCCTGGGCTTATTCTCTGGCTGTGTCCTGGACTTATTCCCTGGCTGTGTCCTGTGCATGTCCCCTGGCTGTGTCCCAGCTGTGTCCTGGGCATGTCCCCTGCCTGTGTCCTGGGCACATTCCCTGGCTGTGTCCTGAGCCTGTCCCTGCCTGTGTCCTGGCTGTGTCCTGTGCAGGTCCCCTGGCTGTGTCCTGGGCTTATTCCCTGGCCGTGTCCTGTGCCTGTCCCCTGGCTGTGTCCTGGGCCTGTCCCCTGCCTGTGTCCTGGGCACATTCCCTGGCTGTGTCCTGAGCCTGTCCCTGCCTGGGTCCTGGCTGTGTCCTGTGCCTGTCCCCTGGTTGGGTCCTGGGCCTGTCCCCTGGTTGGGTCCTGTGCAGGTTCCTTGGCTGTGCCCTGGTCATGTTCCCTGGTTGGGTCCTGGGTATGTCCCTTGGCTGTGTCCTGTGCCTGTTCCCTGGCTGTGTCCTGTGCACGTTCTCTGCCTGTGTCCTGGGCAGGTCCCCTGGCTGTCTCCTGGCTGTGTCCCCTGCCTGTGTCCTGGGCATGTTCCCTGGCTGTGTCCTGTGCCTGTCCCCTGCCTATGTCCTGCCTGTGTCCTGGGCCTGTCCCCTGCCTGTGTCCTGTGCCTGTCCCCTGCCTGTGTCCTGGCCTGTCCCCTGCCTGTGTCCTGGCTGTGTCCCCTGCCTGTGTCCTAGCTGTGTCCTGGCTGTGTCCCCTGCCTGTGTCCTGGCTGTGTCCCATGCCTGTGTCCTGGGCCTGGGCCTGCCAGGGAAGGTCTGCCCAGCACGGCTCCACCATCCCCTGGCTCTGCTGACTCACAGCAGTTTCTTTACGCTTCCTTCTGCTTTCTCCACGTCTGCTCGTGGTCATCTTCTCACAACTCGAAAAGCAAAACAATGACGTACATAGAAATCCACAGTGCTGCCTGCTCTGCAGGCCTGTGTTGCCTCACCCCCATCCTCATCCCTGCTCAGTGGCACGTGGCCATCCCTCGCCTCGCAGGAGCAATTGTTACGTCCAAAGGCATGCAAGCATTTCCTCAGAAAAATCTCAGAAAATGCGACTTCTCTGCTATGTGAACTTGGAAGCAATGATAGCTGGAGCCATCCCAAACCAGAGTCATGTGTTGGGAAAGGCTCTTGCTGCTCACTTCTCCCAGTTAAGCAAAGCTGGAAGAAGTTAACTCAGGAAACAGCAGGAATTTAGCTGCATTACCAAGGATTGTTTCACTTTGCACAATATCTGAGACACGAGAAACTTGATCCTACAAGAGTGCTATTTAAATGATTATTAACAGTATTATCACTTTAATTAATCAGAGTCCTCAGCTGAAAGAGTTACATGTGTATGTAAATCTGGATTTTGGCTGAACCAGATTTTGGGGATCTCCTGCTCAAAGCAAGACTGGCACTGGCACAAGACCAGTTTGGTTGTGACTTTCTCTGGCCAAGTCTTGACATCTCCCCAGGGAAGGGCTTCTGACACCTCTCTGAGGGCCTGTTCCTGTGCTCCATTACCCTTTCCAGGGAGTGAAAAAGGTTATCCCAACTTCCATCACTAAATTCCAGAAAGGCAGTGGAGACTATGAATCACCCCTGGCTGCATTTTCTGGCACTTCCAGGGCTTTTTGGCTCCCCTTTGCCAAAACACCCAGCCCGGCTTCCTCAACGTCTCACAGGCTGTGCTGGTCAGGACGCTGAGTGTCCCTGCAGGAAGTGGAGGGGCAGGTGCTGCTCTCTGGGAATGGTTCCAAGCTGCACCAGGGCAGGCCTGGACTCCACACTGGGAATTATTTCTCTACAGAGAGTGTGGTCAAACTCCAGACCAGAACTCCTGGAGAGGAATGGCCTGGCCACATTTAAAAGGCTTTTGCCCTGAAGAATTTGCTTTAACATTTGATCTGCTCTGAAGGGGTTGGGCAGTTGGATGAGATGATTCTTGCAGGTATTTTCCAGCTGAGATTATTCTATTCTATTCTATTCTATTCTATTCTATTCTATTCTATTCTATTCTATTCTATTCTATTCTATTCTATTCTATTCTATTCTAGTCTAGTCTAGTCTAGTCTATTTCTATTATATTCTATCCTATCCTATTTTTATTTCCAGTCTACTCCTATTCTATTCTATTCTATTCTATTCTATTCTATTCTATTCTATTCTATTCTATTCTATTCTATTCTATTCTATTCTATTCTATTCTATGCCATCCCATCCCATCCCATCCCATCCCATCCCATCCCAGTCTCCTGATCCAGAAATGGACATTACATCCCCAACACAGCCTCACTCTCCCCAGGTGCAGAGGTCTAACCTTGCCCCTCGATTTGCTGGCCTCTCTTGTCCTGACTTTTAACAAGATAAAAAGAACACCCCTGGGTTTGTCATCCATTTGGTGCAGTGAGACCTAAGGCAAATCTTTACCAAAAGCTGTAGAACTCCTTCCACTGATTTCACTGGATTGGGAACAAGCAATTCACCAGCACTGCCACAAACCTCTCAGCACTGGCAGCTGCCCGCAGAGCACGAGCTGGAATTCCTCTCCCCTGGATTTCGGTGTTTTCCCCTCCCTGAGCCAAACGAACAGAGTCACCCCGCCACAGTTCTGGTGTCTCTCGCCACATTCCTTTCCAGCAGAAGTGCTTCGGAAAGAAAAGAAAAAAAGCAACAACAACAAAAAAGTTTATTTTTCAATCCCTTTTTCCTCTGGCAGCTGCGGGTTTCCCTGGAGCTGTCCCGCCCACGTCACCGCCGGGTTCCTCGCTCCTCAGGGAGCTGAGGAGCAGTTTCTCTGCGCGGGGGTGGCCTTCTCGGCCACCTCCAGACACGGTGGAGGAGAGGAAACACTTTGCAGAGGGTGTGTTGAGGCAAGCAGTGGCATTTTCAGCCCATGTGGTCACATGCGTGGGATTCCAGGATTTTGCTGCTTATTATTTTTTTCCATCTGCATCTTCATGCAAATCACATCCAGAGATGGAAGCAGGTATTTTTCACTGGAAATGTGAATAATGATGCAAGAATATCAAGCTTGATCCTATTTCTGGAGCTTTCCTCTCATCCTTTGGAATTTCTCCATCATGGCTGAATTAAACAGGGCTGCTCTGATCCCTGCAAAGTAAGAAAAGTCAATCCAGCCTTTCAATAAAAACAAAACCTAAAATTGACATTTTCCTTAAATATTTTCCAACTTAATCGATGCTCTGATCTGTGTTAATCATGGGTCACATGCTCACCAGGGGCCACACGGAGCCCTTGCATGCTGTGCTCATCAGCTTAGTCCCCAGAACATTCCTTCCAGGAAATGTGCAATGGGTGGCTGTCACCAAGTGTCCTTCCTGTAAAGTGTTCAGGGTGACCACAGGAAGGTTTGTGATGCACGAAAGCTTCTGATTCAGCGCAGCCATGGCCCACCCCTCACACGGTGCTGGGCCGTGGGAGAAGGGGCGCTGGGAACTCGTGGAGGGGATGTGATGCAGCCCTGAAGCACCACAGCAAAGCTTCCAGAGCTCTCCAGGCTGCAGTGACCACATGGGACTCATTTCCACATAAAGCTGTGACCAAGTGATCCTGGAAATCCTGGGCTCCCGTAGGAGCTGCCAGCTGGGAAAGAAGGGAGACAACACCAGAGCTGAGCAGAAAAGGGCAGCCTTTTCTCCTGCGCACAGAGCCATCGAATGGCTTGGATTGGAAAAGACTTTAAAG
>VYZT01038341.1:130608-145469 GCA_013400735.1 Pomatostomus ruficeps | reverse complement strand
GCCATGCAAAGGGCAGGAGAGCCCACGCATCAGGCCCCTGGCAAACCTTCCAGCTGCCCTTGCTAGCCTTGTTTTGAACAAGAGATGGTTTCTCATCTTCCTTTTCTGCAGAAAGCCTGGACAGTGCTGTTGCACAGGACTTCTCCTTCTGGCAGGTCCTGAAGGGTGAAAGGATCATCCAATCTTTCTTCCTCCACACAGGCTACCTGAGCCACCCAATCCAGCTAACCTTTTGTTTTATTTCACTTGTTCTTTGTCAAGAAGTTTAAAGAAAAAAAGGAAGAAACCTATCAGCCTTCCAGCTGTGTGAATGCACAGAGACAGCCTCTCAGCTCCTGAATTTGAATGCACAGGCAGTGTCTCTCCTCTCCATCTGGACTTGGTACCAGCAGCTTTTGGACTGCTTGAGCAGCAACACTCAACAATGTAATTTTCCACTACAAGATTAATGTGAGTTCTTTACTCGTTTGCTGCAAAATCTGCTTTATGTGCAGTTCAGTGCAAACTGAAAAGATGCTCCTGTCCAGGGGTTTGCTCCCTCCTGGTTTCTGTGCACAGTGAACAAACCTGCATGGGCAAACAGGCAACCACATGACCCATTTTGGGCTATTTCAGGCACTGCTATACAGAATTCTCAATGAAATCCGCAGCCAGCTCTTAATTCTGCTTCACTGTAGGTACTGTATAGAGAAAAGGGAGGTTGAATTACAGAAAATTCATCTAATTCTGAAAACAGATCTTCCCTGAATCCATGAAAGCCAGTGGGAGCAGTAGTATCTGCCAGAACTCTCAGCATCTGAGTGACTGATCCCTCCCTTAGGCACTAAGATCCCTTTAACAGGCTGAGTTCACTGCAAAACAACACAAAGAGAAAAATCAAATCCCCCAAACACACCTTTCTATTCTAGGGATTAAGCTAACATCCAAAAAAAAAAGTCAAACCCCAATCCTGTAAACACGACACAAATGTAAAGACATTGCTCTTTTTTTTTTTTCCCTCCCCTAAATTTGTTTCGTAAAACAACTGGAAATACCATGTACAAAAACTGCATGGTAACCCGCATTCTCAGAGAATTGTAGTTTCAGTCAATTCCTGAAAACTTTTGCTCTTGGAAAGATCTGGAAAGTAAGAAGAAAACTAGCTCTACTAGATTCCTTCGCCATCTGTTACAAAAAGTTCCTTAAAGTCTTGAACTTTTGCTCTTTCTGAAGAAATATTCTACTCTCTCTTTCAAAAACTAAACTGTACTACCCCACCAGAAAGGAGGCTTGAGGGTGCACAAGAAGCTGGGAGGAGACACAGCTGGAACAGCTGATCCCAACTGACCAAAGGGATATTCCAGACCTTATGGGATCATGGATCAGCATACACAGCCGGGAGAAGAAGTGGGAAAGGATGAATATTCAAAGTGATTGTGCTTGTTTTCCTAAATAATCGTTGGATTGCTTAGGGAGACAACTACTTGTCTCAAAATGTGATTATTCCAAGCAGCTGAGTCGACAACTGGGGCTCAAACACGAGTATCACTTACTCAAAATAAAGAAGGTACTCTAGGGCACGGAGCCATGCAGAACGTATTTTCATAAGGATAAAGGACTTCACGATTTTTCAGGCATCCAGCAGTGGAATAAATTGTTACTGACACACGCCTTGTCTGTGAAAGACATGATTTGCTTTTTGATGTTTCAAAAGACAACCTCATCTTTCAGCTATTGGGACGAGGCAGAAAAGTCTGGGCACCTCATTTGTTCTTTGACAGCTTCTATAATTCACATACAAATCCTTCTGCATGTAAACCCGAGCATTAAGAGTTGTTAGAGCTGTTATCCGGAAGCATCAGTCAATTATTACAGAAAAAAAAAAAGAAGGCTACCACAATACATCAAAAGCTGAATAATAATTCGCCCACTAGGCACAGATAGGGAAAGCTACCCAAATTTCAAAATCTGGCTAAGCTACTAAATGTTCCTATTTGCATCAATGGAAAAGTGGGCAGGAGAGGTGAATAAAACACTAAGCAAACTTCCTTAAAAAACGAAGATGAAGCAAGATATTCAAGCCTCCATCTGCAGAGACCCAGCCCAGGAAAAGCTACAGCACTCCACAGCCTACTTAAGTTTGACTGTACCCAGAAGCAAAGATTTGGGATGTTCTGCTATTCCTCTTTTAATTAAAAGACAAATTAACAGCAATAATGGGCTTAAGAAGGTGGGGGAAAGGCAACAAATTTAAAGCCTGGGGGTTTTCATTAAAAAAACCCCAAAAAGACAAAAGAAAAGCCAGCTGAGTTTTTTTATAATCTTTTCAAATATGCAAGCTCTGCCTTCAGATTTCTCAGAATATTGCGACAGCTTATCTTTTAAACAGACACACCACCAGCAGTGATAGAAAATGAGGGTGTCCCAACAGAGGAAAAAACTCAAAACCCAGAAATTACAAGACATCAAAACACCCATAAAACTTTGACTTTCCTGCCAAATGTTAACAAAGAGTTCTAACAGGAAGAAACACCACTGGCTACTGAAATTTATTCTTCTTTACTACTATTTTAGAAAAAATACTTGTTTTTTTCCCAATTAGGATATTGTATGTCTACAGCACAGCAGAAAGCTATGATAAGCACTTATCCCCCCACATCACTTGCAGTCTGAGAATTTACCTCAGATCATTTGAAAAGCCCTCCATGAGTAAAACTACGCAGTTTATCCAATTTTCCATTCACTTCCACGCCTATGCAGCCTGAAGCTGGCAACTGGTTAGTGTGGCCACAAAACGAAGTTAATTGTAGAAAAGACCTGACCCTGCATTTGCACTGTAACAGATACATGCAAAAATACACATAAAATTAGATTTTCACACAGGTAAGTTTGTGGAGATGGTTTAGTGACTGTGGTAGAAACACCTGACCAAAAAAGGAGCCTCCAGGACCTTTTCTCTTGGCCGTGGCATCAGCTCACCACGATTGTACAACCGCTGCCTTAGACACATTCCTTTCCCTCCCTTTATTGCAAGCTATCTGTTCCCACAAAGCCTAAAAAGCATCTCCTTTCGGCTGGAGTAAGAGCTTTCAGGCAGTGTTGTTCCAACTACCTGAATGCAGATGAGGTTTGAAACTTTAAGCTCCCAAATTTCCCCACAGTCCGCCACTTCACTACCTCGTTCCCCTCTCACAGCCCGGACTCTCACAGACCGCTTCTGTGCCTCCTTCTGATTAATATCAAGTGATTAAGCATTAATTTAAAACAGTAAACAGCAAGAAGGAAGCCATCCAGCCAGCCATTTGCAAGAATTCAGCTCTGTCTCTCCAAGAGATGTAACCGCAAAGTTAAGGAAGGCATCTCAATTATTCGAGTTTTTCAGGAGGGGCCATCAAGCTCCAGCTTGATGTGAAAATCACATTTCAGCTCGGAGAAGGAGGAAAGATCGTGGGTAGGACCTGCAAGAATCAAGATCCTGGTGCATCAAGTGGGGGAAATGTGGCATCAGCATTCAGGGTAAGAGGAAAGCGCTGCTGATCAGTCGGTCAATAGCACTGAAATGCCAGCAGAGGTTATGCCAGGACTCAGAGTGCTGCAGGAAACAAACAAACAAAAACAAGGCCGTGGAGGGAGGGAAAGGCAAGTCAGCGTACAGCATTAATGAGCAGAAATACGGGAGCAGCTTGCAGGTAATGTGCCGGCCTTCCATGGAACACGAAAAATGAAGCATGGTAGGGAAAAGGAAAAGCTCACAGAAGCATTTACACACCCCACAGGACAGGAAATGGGACTTCAAACTTTTCCCCCACCAGCACCCCATCCCTTCCCAATGCCACGGCTTGGGCTCTCCTCTTCACAACCACTGCCTAAGCTGACTACCCTAAAATGCAGTAATAACACAGCTTGTCTGATTAAATCACTATGCTTTGGCACATCCTTTGAAGGATGGGAGCTTGGAACATCAATCTTGATAAATTACATTCCAATTGCATGAAATCTACACGTTTCACAGACCTGGAGACAAGAACGGGCTGAACATTTGGCAATACAGCACCAATTTATTTAAAATATATGCTGACAGCATGGCCTAAGCAGCAACTGTGTTACTTCTCAATGCTTGGGTACACTGGTATTAGCATTAGTGCGAAATGCATGTGACAAGATTAACCTGAAAGCTACATTTTAAAAAGGAAGGGGCAGATGCTACTGTCATTTTAAGTATGTAGCAAACAATAAATAATTAAACCCTAGGCAACTGAACAATTGACTTTTGGGACAGAAGAGCAGGCTTGGGGATTAGGGTTTTAAGGTTGTTGACTTTTCCTGAATGCATCTTCTGCAACACCAGCTTAGCTTGTGCCAAAACCTTCCCGGTAGGAACGCTTGTTTAAATTCTAAGAACATATTTTCTCCAGAGCTCCCCAGCAATGCTGCTGACACTAATCAAATCTGAAGTCACCCACATTAGATTTTAGTCGAGCTTGGCATTGAGATACAACTGTGGAGGCAAGTACACTCCCTCCGCAGTGTTTACCGAATTCTTAAGTTTTCTACTCATTTCACAGCTGACAGCTGGTTTATATTAAAGGCACAGCCCTCTCACTACTCCGTGAGCCGGGAAACACATTAGCTGTCTGCTAATGAGACAGGAAAAAAACAGAACATAAACACCAAAAGACTGAAACAGCACTGGAAGTGCAGAACAGAAGCTTGAGACCAGCCGAGTCTGGTTTTTACTGAAGCAGGAAAGTTCATTTCTCCCAAGCACACTCACCTTCATGGGGAGGAGTATCAAGGTGCACAAGCAAAGGTTCAAGAGCAGGACTAGTTCAGACACGTAATGCTCCACCACAGCTCCTACCCTGCATTTAAAGCCACTTTCCTGCTGGATGCACACCATAATTGAGGCAGCACACGGTACAGCCAAGCCAATTCCCCCACCACCAATTACCACTTGTTAACATGCTGTAAACCTGACAGACTCGCATGTGTGTGTTAACCTTGCAGCAAGAACAAAAATCCAGACCCACTCTTTGTTCTTGTGGGTACATGTGAGGGAACAGATCTGTATTTCCGAGCAGCACAGCTTAGTAAGCATGAAATCATCTTTTCACACAGCAGTTTTTGTGAGACAGCCACACAGGCTGAGAATTACCACTAGTAGCAGGCTCTGTGGCTCTGGCTTTCGTCTAAATCACCTGAGCAAAAAAGATTAATTTGTGTGTTGTAGACATTTTTCCTTTCAAATACATGAAAATGGTCATCTTATACTTCCCAGCTGAAAAAGCTTTACTTTTGCTGGCATGCATCAGAAGCCATTCCTTCTCCCTTCTCGGAAGCCTGAAGAAAAAAGAATGTTTTTGTGTTAGCAGTGATACTGCCACCTTTTAGATTCAGAACACATCGTTAGCAATACATTTTGATTACAATAGGCCAACTGTTCCCCGTTGGAAGCATACAAGCAGACAAGAACATTAAACAATGCCAAAACATTACATATGCTGACTGTCAGCCCAGCACCGTTACATTCAGCTGGCAGTCACAGTGTCCTCTGTAACTGTGACCCGTTTAAAAAGGGAGGCTTAACAAACAGTGCATGGCCATAAAACAACAGCCATAGTTAGAGAACAGATGTATGAGCAGATACAGAACTGCTGTTAGCCCTGACATACTTTGAACATTTTGCATATAGCCAGGCAGATTAATCTTTCTGTGTTCATCTGTGCTTTATTCAGGAATTCCAGCTTTAGTCATCATCTTGTGGAGGAAAGAACTCCAAAATTACAAAGGCTTAAAGAAATTAATGACCATTAAAACCAAAGCCATTGCTGATACTACAAAACCTTGAAGAGCCAACCCAGAAAACACAAACTCCAAGGTGAAAAGCAGGTGCTGGAGTTCTTACTCAACTGCAGGGAAACCAAGCAGATCCACAGAATATTCTGAGTTGGATGGGACCCACAAGGATCATCAAGTCCAACTCTTGAGCAAAGGGCCCATACAGGGATTGAATCCACAACCGTGGTGTCATTAGCACCATGTTCTGGCCAACTGAGCCTGAGCCTGCCAAAGTTTAAAATTAAATATGGTCCCTCTTTTGATAGTCAAAAAGGGAAAATAATGCTTTCTATCGGAAACTGAAAGCAAAGGTCAGTCACTGCATTTCTGCTGGATTTGCAAGAACAAGAGAATGGGCTATTTCGAATGATGGCGTGCAATTCGCAGTTTTCACATTCAGCAGTATACAACTCGTATTGTCAGCTTTATTCCTGCTTCCGAAAGCCGCTCTGAAACTAATCAAAACTTTACAAAAAGCAAAATAGGACTGTTTTAAGGGAGAAAATAGTGTCAGGCTTCCCTTCCTGAGGATGCCAAGAAGTCTTAAAATCTATTCAGTTCTTATATACTTTGAACACACTTTGCTCCACTAGCAAGGATGCTGAAACTTGGAAGCCCAGACTCCAAGTTTCCAGTTTACATCACCCTCATTTGTGTCTCAGAAAAGTCACCCCAGGGGAAGCTTTACTGCCAGGGGAAGGGAAACCAGGCTCTGGACAGGGTAAATGCATTTTCCATTCTCTGCTCTGAGACTGCACAATGCCACGGAAGAATATCCTTCCAAGAGGGTATTTCTTCAGTTATGCCACATGAAATCCTTTATTCTGCACACCTCCAGTAAAAAGGGAGATGAGGCTTCACATGACCTTATGTCCTTTATTACTCAACGCTAATCTCTTTTGCAAGAGGAATTATCAACCATTTTAAGTGGGTACAAATTGGACAGATAGTTTTGAACAAGGGCAGCTGTGGGACTTATCTCGAATGTTTTCAAGTGTTTGTGTTTTAGAAGTTAATTTTATAGTCTAACAATCTTTTCTATTGCTTTACTTCTCAGTAAAAGTTACAATCTTGAAACAAATCTGGGTTAAATAAACACTTTTATTTGGAAAGCAAATAGTCCTGGTTCCTGTTAGCTCAGTGAATGATCAAGGCACTTGACAGAATCTAAAATTAGGAAATTCTGCTTGAAAGTTTAAATTGCCTTCAGTAAGAAAGAGGCAGATTTCTGAAGCCAAGTGTTGCACTCGTTTCACCAACTGCTTTGAGAGAGAGAGGAAGAGATGCGTGCCAGCAAGGCAAAAGTCCACAGCCTCACTGTCTGGATAAGGGATATTCAGGGACACATGACAGCTTAGAGGTGACTTACCTGGAACAGCTTCACACTCTGTCACCATTCCTGTCCCACAGTTACAACCCCTACCTTCTCTCCCCCACCATCCTGACAGCTACACTTGTGTCCTGGTGGCATTTACACTATTTGACCATCTGCTCCGAACTGCTGACTTCCCTATTCATCAACCCTCTCCTCCTCCCACTTTTATCAACAGTATCTGATAACCAACTCGACCTCGGGATGGCTCATGTACAAAATTACACACCCTTGAACCCAAGCATCAATCACACTGTAATTCTCCAATTGTTTCTCTCTCCATTGAGCCAATTTTCAATAGAGATAAGATGCTTTCCATTAGCAATGCAAGCCATGTCAATAAAATAAACTACAGTACAAAGTCAAGTGCTTTGGAGAAGCAATTTTACTGCTGACACTCTGATCAACCAGGCTGTAATCTTGACAAACCTGTCACATTTTACAGTGTCCTTCCACAGGACAGATCTACTTTCATTAGTATATATAGTTAGCTGCTAAATCTTCTTCCATTGAATTTCAAATTAACTCTTGCAATTTAAATTGCACAGACTCCACCTCAGGCTAATGGCTTTAAAGTCTCCTAGGTCTCCTGTTACCCTTTTAATACAGCCGAAGCACTTTCTTTTAATCTTCTTGTGGTACTGATTCAGTCACGGCTGCATTAACATAGTGCTCTCACATTACATCCTTAGTAAACCTCCCTTGCTTGCAGTCACTCCGTCCCGATGCCAGAGGCTGGCCACTACTGTAGTACCAACATGACACAGTACAGCTGCCTCCCGAGCTTAAAAACCTCCAAGGTGTTATAGGGGAATTGCTGTAGAAGCCTATTCAGTAATTTCACATCCTGACATGATTGTCAAAATAATGACCTGACCTTCAGGCCTGGGAGGATAAAGTAACTCGGCTGCAGCCTCCTAAGTGGGCAGCATTGCTCCTTTCAAAGGAGCCCAGACTCAGCAGGCAGCGCTCTTCAAATAGAGCAGAAGTCCTGCTGGGGTACACCAGGCCTCTCGAACATACAGCAGGGAGGGGATTCTGCAGAGGAAATGATGCCACCATCATCAGTTTTAATGAAAACACCACAACGTTGTTTTCACTGAAAGAAACATTGCATCCTGGAGAAAATCTACAGACTCGCTGCACTGACCTGTGCCTGCATCTGCAGAGAACTTGATTTCTGGCTCAGCAACCACATGCCAGAAAGGACAGAAAAGGACGTGACAATGCTGAGAAGACCCTGGTCTCCACAGGCACCCTCACTCCAGAGGTGATCAGGAAGTCCTGTTGGTCCCAGGAGTTACCCAAAACCCAGAGAAGTTTAGGTATACTCAAACAAGCAGAGGCAATTCATACAGCTCCCAAAGAGAATGCATTATAAAGTAGTAGCAATTAGCAATAGCACTGTAATTATTAATTCAGACATCAGCCATCAAGGCAGAGCAACTGAACCCAGGGGCAGGTATGATGTCAGAAATACGGCACTGCAAGGAAATCAGGAGTTCAAGGAGACCAACACAAAACCAGAGCGCAAACTCTCTCCAGCCTGAACACATCTTGAGCAGAGTCCTCCACGATAAATATGGGGACTTGAGGAAACTGCTCAGAGACTAGAAGACACAACAGAGCAGACGCAGCCGAAAAAAACGCTGTGCTCTATCACAGAAAACCCAGAGAAGCTCAAGGGTACACTGGATCCAAGGAAAGAAATTTTAGATCATACAGACAGACCTGCAGGAGGATGCTAGGAATCTCAAGGGATGTTTAAGGGAGTAAACCACAGCTATTTAACAGCAGAAAACCCCCCGAAGTCAGTGATGGAAATGTTGAAAAAAAATATAGGCTTTAACAGTAACACACTGAGGCACAGAACTGCTACATGTCAACACGAGGTCTTCAAATCCTTAAGTCCTAAAAAAACAAATCCAAAATTAAGACAACCCACAATAATAAAACTAATAATTCCTCATATTGCAGGATATATTGCTATTTTTGCTGAATGACTTATGTGTCTTTGGGAAAGAGTGGGGAGAAGATGAGCACAAGGAAAGAGAATTATAATGGCTGGAAAGGATGAACAAACAGGGAAGATGATTCAGAGAATGAATACCTAATGTCCCAAATAAGAAACCTGGGAGAAATTCAGAGGCATTCCTTAGCCATAAGCTGCCAAAATGGCTGAAAAAACACAGGACAGGAGGCACAGCTACTGTGATACCATTAAAATAAATAAGAAAAATAAAAAAGGGAGACATACATGTGGAAGTAGTTACACAACCCCATTTTTGACATATCTGAGCAAAATATTACTGTGCATTCTCTTCAAGAGAACTGCAACAAAAAGCAACACAAACAACAACCACCACCAAAAAGAAAAAAAAAAAAACCGAAAACCCACACATCAAAAAGCTCCTCACAAAAGGGAAACTGCTTTTACATGTTTTACACATTGGAGGGGCTGTGATTCAACCTATGAAAGAAAGCACAGGCAAGCAACTGGAAACCATTTCACAGCTCCTTTGTGAACTCTGCTCAAGAACAACTGAAATAGAGGCAGTTACCTAGTAGGAAGGTGCAATTAGTGAAAAAGCTGCATGACTGATGAAATGTCTCTACATAAGCAGCCCCTTTCCTCTTTTGAAAGCACTGACAAGTAACTGGTTTAACCTGAAGACAGCAATTAAGAGAGACAATAGCACAAAACTCACTTGAGAGAAAAAAAAAAACCCTTAAATATATGATGGAAACTTGCAGGAGAACAAGAATTTGTCACCTCTGCTACAATGGAACAGCGGGGAATAATCATAAAAGACTCTGCAAATGCTTCTAAAGAAGTAACACCGGGAGAAAGGGGGCTAAGTCTAGAGATATGAGGCAAGGGCAGTGAGAGGACACAGGGGCAGACAACAGAGATGGCCAAGTTTTCTGTCAGAGGAAAGACAGCGCTGGTTAAATCCAAAGAGACACGGGAAGGCATGAAACACTTCAGCTGCTGGGGCAGGATGGCACCAAGGGTCACCACACATCGCATTTGACATGCCTGAGCACACTCACTGTTCCAGGAAAAGTCAGCTGCATCCAAAGGGAAGACACGGGCAGGCTGCTGCAGCCTCTTGCCTTCAGCACCCCCCTGCATTTTCATAAAATACCCAGGAAATGGCACTGTGAAAGCAACCTTCTGCCTCTCAAGAGAAAGCTGCACACAACAAACAGGAACAAGGGTGACTACAGTGGAACTGAAACTACACCAAATTGCAGCGTCAGTCCAAAAATATCCGGCTTGGGGGATACACAGGCTGGACAGCCTGTTTTTGTCCCAAAACCACCCCTTTTAGGGACTTTTGCCAGCAGCCAGGGGTCTCTGGGAGCAAAGGTAGCAAGGACAGCAGCTTCTCCAGCAAGGCAGAACACAAAAGCGTCGAGGGACGCCGCTCAAACACATGGGACTTGCAGCGCTTCGCCGCTCCACAGCATGGACAGAGACAGAAACAAGTTTTAACATTTGAAGCAAACAATTTGTAAGAGAACTGGAGAACGGCAAAATTCATGCTTCGCGTCTTTAGCCGGATTATTGATTGGGATGAAATGAGGATTCAGATAACGATGAGGTCACAGAAGCGAAGGGTAACATGCGTGTGAGCTTTTATCACCAGGATCGGGGTTCAGCAGAAGTGAGACAGGAGAATTTGCTCTGGTATAAACGCCAGTATTAAGCTCATTTGATTTTCTTTATTCTCTGTACTCCCACACAAAGGTTTTCCAGATCTACGGCTGCTCAAAAACATTTCCTCAGAACATCGCGGCCACCGACCACAAAAATGAGTCACAGCAAGCACCCAAAACACAATGCTACCCTAATATCCATCTTAGCACTTCAACACTGTCACCTGGAAAATGCCTCACAAAATAAGAAATATAAGAGGAACTGCCATCCACACAAAACACACATACCAGAAAAAGCAAGCACTGCATATTATTTCTTTACTTACTCCATTATTGCATTTAATAATTTCAGAGAAAACAGCTCCTTAAAAAAAAAACCAACAAACAACAAACATTCACAGACTTCTAAAAGAGCAACTGGTAAAGTGCTTAGGTAACCATCATATTAGATTTTACTGCTATCTATGGAAGAAAATGGAAATACCTATATTTGTTCATTTCTGGTTGTAAACCACTTAAGAAAAGCCACACTGACAACACCACGCACTTGCCAAAGCCACATAAATCTTATTTATCAGATATCCATCTCCATTACACGTAGAAGCACATGCACACACTTTCTGTAACAAGAGTAGTTGCCAGTCAAAAAGCACTGCCACCTCTTCAGAATGAGTTTCAGCTCCTGGATGAATGAGCACATTGTGATGGTGCGACCGAACAAAAACTGAGGGGCAAACGCAGTGCTGGTAAAACTCAAAAAAAAACCCACTGCTGCAAGAACAAACTGCTGCCGGTGGTAAGCCAGAACTGTATTCCATAAACATCACTGACAGTGTTATTTATTATTTACCCTTTGCTGAGGAGCTGGGTGCGAGCAGGAAAAGCTGTGCTGGAGAAGGGCACACAGCAGCCCTGCTGCTGCTCCACGGTCTCCTGGTCAGTGCTGCATTTACAGCTGCCTCTGCAGCCCTGCCACGCCGTGCTCCTGACCCATGGAATACGCCACATGATCAGCCCTTGGCTGCGGAACTACGCAGCCACTCCACGCTACTGAGGGTTGGTTTGCCTTTCTAGCCAGGGGCTTGTATCGTTTACAAACAAGAGGTGGAAACCCACACCATGAAGCCAAGCGTGTGTGCTGCTTCCCCAAGCCTGCAGAGGCTGAAGAACAGCAGCACGAAATGCAGACAGCCCCACTTCCCCTTTAGCACAGCATTTGAGAGTTGATTTTAACTATTTCATCAAGGTGGCACGCTAAAAATAGCCTGCTGTGGCACAAATCTCCAGTTTCAGATATTATGCCACCTCCACCATCCCAGCAACCTTGCAGAAGAATTTTCACCTTACAGCTTTGGCAAGCTGGGGAGTAAAACTGATGTAACCCCTTGAGAACAACAGCCAGACACTACTTTTATTTCCAGCAGTATAAGGAACGCTGCAATAACAGCATGACCTTGCATATTAAAACATGAGGATCTAGATGGTCCAACAGCAACTTTTTGGTCACGTAAGTGACCACAGTCAGGGTAAACCCCCAAGGGACATCCACTGTGTATGCACCCTCCTTCATGTTCTTCCTTAAACATTCCCTACTGTCCACCAAAGACAGGATATGGAGCTAGAAAGCTGTCTGACCTGACTCAGGGTGATTGTTCTGGACAAGAACGTCATCTCTGAGCATCGTACCTTCTTCTGCCTGGACCTCCCCTCCCTGCACGCTCAGATTCACAGTTCAGCAGTGCGTTTGTTATCCCGTAAAAACCACTGCTGGAAGGTACTGGCAGGCAGAGACACCTTCCCTGCAAACAACTGTCTGAAGGCTCACGAGGTGAGGAAGTCAGAGAAGATCCACTGGAAGTCAGTAGGAAAGGCAGACAACAGGGGACAGCATAAAAGAAAAAAAAAAACTAGGGAAATACAGATATGTCATAATGTGGAAAAGAAAAAGCGAGCTTCAAACAATGTTCTCCTACAATGTCACGAGTTTGAGAAACATTGCTGTGTGGAATACAGCACCTGACCCAAAAAGGAGGAGTTAAAAGGGCTAAAATCCACGTAGGACTTCAGGAATTTCTGAAACAGGCTTCAACAGCTAAACATGGAGAAAAATGAGGAAAACTTGCCCGCCGACAATTTTCAAACGCGCAAACGGAGAAATAAATACAAGAAAATTTTTCGCAGACAGGATGTGCTTTCCCTATTTTTAGCTTGGCCCTTCCAATACAGCTGTGCTGTGTCTGGTTATCCAGAAAGCACCTGCCTGTCAGACCAAGCCAAGAGCCTGCACTCGATGCTCTTGGGGCTTGCTCAGTGCTCACCACCACCGAGAGAGCCATTTCCATCTGAGTAAAAGGTACTTGAGTGCCATTCATAATGCTGGAGAAGCCAGCAAGCCATCATTTGAGTGCCCCTGGTCTAGGAGACATCCACTTGGACAAACAGAATAGATATGCCAAATTTTTTAAACGGCACAAAAGCAGAGCACTGACACGGTTTGATCCACTGCACAGTCATGGAAACTGAGAGATCAACCCAGCGCCATTTTCAATTACCAAAAGCTTGTCATAACATGTACAGAGCAGTGACAGCATCCCAAAGGTCTACCTCCAGGGCACAAAATTAAATAGCTATTACCCAATAGGAGAAATCACATTTTAAAGCCTCTGTCTTCCAGCATGACAAGTATGCACAGCTCCTTTCAAATGTTAATTTTGTCTATGAGAACAGAAAAAAAAATCTCAAAAAAATTAGCAGAGAAACATCCACAATAGCTCATTTACTAGAAATGCACTGATAAGCACCTTTTTTTTTTTTTTTTAAATCAGGATGCTGGATTGCTGAAGCACAGCAATTTGGTTCCAGCTACCCAAACCACACAGCTATTTTGATCAGTACATATTCTTCACACTTTCAAAACACAAAGAACACCACTACACTGGTTTAGGTGAAACTGAAAGGTTGTATTTTGACTCCGAGTTGCAGAGGGCCAGGGAGCTAAGACTTCATTGTGTACTGCATCCCCCAAAAATATTGCACGATGAAGGGTCCAGGTGATCAGCACCTTCCCCTGTTACAGTTTTTTTAGAAAGGCACACAAACGTTTCCCCATTATAAATACGCACAAAACGTTTAAAACGTTAACACAGCTGGCAAAAAGCCACGGCTGAACTCCTTCCGAGGGAGTCACGCGTGTCAGCTTCTCCTACTGACCCCTAAATCTGATTCACTTATGGCAAAGAGATCGCTTTGACAGCCACCAGCTTCTCCCAAAAACGCAGACATCCTACCTGCAGGGCCCTGCTGCTCCACATAGGCTCTCTGACGGAAGGATTCCGTGCAAGCCATTTTATTTTTTTTCAGGAGAACGCCCGCCTGTACCAAAGGGGGCCGGACGCAGCAGCGCCCAGGTAGGAGCACCAAACGCTCCCATCCTTTGCTGTGGCCAGGGCTGGGTCCGCCGGTCCCGCTACCGCCCCGCTTTCTATCCAGCTCTTTGTACCGATAACCGAAGGCACCGCGGGGCCGGCACCTGCCCTCCTGGCACGCAGGGAAAGCCAGGGAAGCAGGGATGAGAGGGGAACATCCCGCCGGCCCGCGTCCCTGTCCGTCCCGGGGGTTCCTCAGCCGGGGGGGCGGAAGCAGCGGCCCTTCCCCTCCGCTCGCCAAACACAGCCCCGCTCCCCGGCAAGCTCCCGGTGCCCCCGCGGAGGGTGACACGGGCGTAACAAAGCCCGGCGGAGGCACGGTGGCGGCGCTCACCTGCCCAGCGGTCGCTTCATGCCCTCAGCGGCGACGGCGGCGGCAGGCAGGCGCAGGCTTCGCCTCAGGCTACAGCCCTTGTCGAGGGGCCCGGGCACGGCGGCGGCGGAGGCGGCGGCGGCGCGCTCATGCTCCACCGTGACCGACTCGTTGCGTTTCCTCATGCCGGGGCGGGGGCGGCAGCGGCGGCGGCGGAGACGGCGGCAGCGGAGCGGGGCCGCGCTCACTCGCCGCGCGCCCTGCCCGGCCC